>PVJN01035223.1:0-22252 GCA_004026805.1 Lasiurus borealis
GGGGATGTGCAGGAGGCGGCTCTCTCTCATCGATGTTTCTGACTCTCTATTCCTCTCCCTTCCTCTCTGTAAAAAATCAATAAATTATATTTTAAAAAAAACACACACACCTACAACTTGGATGACATCTACCTCTGATGCCTAATCAACAGGAGCAGTTGATGCATGATGGGGTTCTAGAATTTCCTTTTGCTTCCCCCTCCTGGAAGCTCAGAAGGTAACATCATTTAGAAGGAGAATCTCTGCAGAGGTCCCTAGTTCAAATGGAGTCGTTGTGGATGAAGGTGGGGCCCTAAGTCCAATGGTTGGTGCCCTTCTAAGCTGATGTGAAGACGCAAAAGGAAGGCCAGGGGACAAGAGAGGCAGAGTCAAGTGACGCAGCTGGAAGCCACGGGAGAGCAAGGCTTACCGGCAGGCACCAGAAGGCAGGGAGAGGCCGGGGACCGGCCGGTGGGGCTCCGTGGTGGAGTATTGACAGATGAACCAGGAGGTCCCCGTTCGATTCCCAGTCAGGGCACATTTCCTGGTTTTGCAGTTTCGTTCCCCAGTAGGGGGCGTGCGGGAAGCAGCTGATCCATGCTTCTCTCTCATCATGGATGTTTCTCTCTCTTTCTTCTCCTTTCCTTTCCTCTCTGAAACCAATATACAGTGGTACCTCGAGATAGGAGTTTAATTCGTTCCGTAATCTTGAGGCGTGGGAAACTATGAGACGCTCGAGTCGCGGTAAACTGGTGGGTCGTGTGCAGCCAGCCGATCTGTGTGATTACTTGTATCTCAACTGTGTGATTACTCGTATCTGTGTGATTGCTCGTATTTCAAAGCAAAAATCGCTCGCTCGATGGCTCGTATCTCAAAAATCTGGTATGTTAGGGCACTCGATCTCAAGGTACCACTGTATAGAGCCATGGTATTCTTGTTATTCAGGTACTTGCTCATCACTGAAAACCAAAACAATGCGTCATGAAATACCACGGGGAGAGGAAGTATGTTTTCCATAAACTTGAAAGCCACATGCATATGGCAGAAATGACTACTTTCTTTTAAAAATATATATATTTTATTGTGTGTTTTTTTACAGAAAGGAAGGAAGAGGGGTAGAGAGTTAGAGACATCAATAAGAGAGAAACATCCATCAGCCGCCTCCTGCACACCTCCTACTGGGGATGTGCCTGCCACCAAGGTACGTGCCCTTGACCGGAACCGAACCCGGGACCTTTCAGTCCGCAGGCCGACGCTCTATCCACTGAGCCAAACCGGTTTGGGCAGAAATGACTACTTTCACAGGCTAAGCTAGGCCCTTTCAAAAGAGGGCCTGATAAGAGAGCATTTCTGTTTCCCATCTCAGAGTCTCCCCAAGCAGCCTCACCAGAACCAGGGGCAGATTGGAGATGAAGGTCAGGTGCTCTTCAGGGAGCATTACTCTGTCCATCATCCGGGTCCGAGTCAAAGCATCAGCATATCCCAGGCGCCTGAACTGTCGTAACCTTTTGACGTGCACCCAGGCAGGTGCCACCCGGCTCCCTGCAGTCGTGGGAGAGACCTTTAGACATTGGCCATGTGTCATATTCCTGGGAAAGTGGCAGGGGAACTTCCTGCTTGGCTCATGCCAGGATATTTTCATTGGTTTTGCCCCAACAGGTCGCTGTAGTTTGGGATTTACGCCTTTTCCCTGGCCAAACACGGTGACCCAACCCGATCTGGGCCGCTCGCAGAAATAGGCCAGGCGGCGTGTCAGTGACAGAGGCAGGAATAGGACTCGTTTGCAGTCAGGGAGCTTGATTAATCACCGAAGGAATTGGCTCTGCACGGGCCCACACCCTTCCTCAGAACTTTTAGTTCCTCAGACTTCAGATGAAGACAAGAAAGGCAATGCTTTCCATGGCAGATAGTCTAATCCCTTCATTGGAAAGCGTCTCCTAGTCTAGCGACCTTGCTAGCAGTTTTCAACCTGTGGGTCCTGACTCACAGGTTGAGAACCGCTGCTGCAGAGCCTAAGACCATCAGAAAACACAGATATTTACATGATGATTCATTAACAGCAGCAAAATGACAGTGATGAAGTAGCAACAACGAAAATAATTTTATGATTGGGGGTCACCACCACATGAGGAGCTGTATTAAAAGGTCACAGCATTAAAAAAGGTTGAGAACCATTAGCAAGAGTTAGATACACACGGAGTGGCCAGATGATGATGATCTCTGAACGCATAATGATCTGGCCGCTCATTGTGTGTGTGTGTGTGTGTGTGTGTGTGTGTATGTATATATATATATATATATATATATATATATATATATATATATGAGGCCAGGGGTGTGTGTGTTTGTGTGTGTGTGTGTGTATATATATATATGTATATATATATATATATATATATATATATATATATATATATTTATTTATTTATTTATTTATTTTAGAGGCCAGATGTGTGTGTGTGTGTGTGTATTAGAGACCCGGCGCATGAATTCATGCATGGGTGGGGTCCAGCCACTCTGGCCAGAGGGAGGGGACATGGGCAGTTGGCCCCTCTGTCTGCTGGCCAAACTCCTGGTCAAGGGGACAATTTGCATATTAGCCTTTTATTATACAATATAGACACTGAGTGGCCAGATTATTATGTGTTCAGAGATCATCATCATCTGGCCACTCAGTGTACAGTGGTACCTCGAGATACGAGTTTAATTTGTTCTGTAACCTTGAGGCGTGGGAAACTATGAGATGCTCGAGTCGAGGTAAACTGGTGGGTCGTGTGCAGCCGGCCGATCCCCGCCATTACTCCTATCTCAACTGTTGCTCGTATTTCAAAGCAAAAATAACCCGCTCCACGGCTCGTATCTCAAAAATCTCGTATGTTAGGGCGCTCGTATCTCGAGGTACCACTGTATATTTAAAGCAAGTCTCCATGTATTGACAAAGTGTCTCTTATGGGCAAGACACTGTGCTTTAAAAGAAAGAAGAGAGAGAAAAAAAGGGGGTGGGTGTTGTGATGAAAGAAAAGGATGAACTCTTTCCTCCAGAGTGAAGAGTGGGTGTGTGTGTCCGCGGTCATCTTTCCATGGAGCCCTGTTTCAAAGAGTCCAAGTCAGACTGAGCTTCCAAATGACTGCATCCTTCAAAGGGCCGTTCATTGCAAAAAATTCACTCTAGGTGACAGTCAAGTTTGTCTATAAAGCTGGAGAGGAGAAAAAGGCCTAGAAGATGTAGGCGGACAGGCTCCTATAAGAAGGCAACCGGGATAGGCCACTGTGAGCCATCGATCACCCCAAGTCAGAAGTGAGAGTGGAGCCGGGATCAGAGGACCCCACCGGAAGCTGTGCGAAACCCAGGGGCAGCTGGGAGGATTCATACTGTGTGTGAAGCAATGGACCCACCCGAGGGGATGGCCACTGGGGCCTCTGCCTGTGGCCAAGGCCAGAGCTTTTAATCCTCGCCCAAGGATATGTTTCCATTGATTTTTAGAGAGAGTGGAAGAGAGAGGGAAAGAGAAACATCGATGTGAGCGAAATGCATTGATTGGTTGCCTCCTGCACCAGCCCTGACCAGGGCCCAGGCCAGGGAGCAAGCAGACTGCAACCAAGATAGGTGGACTAGAATTGAAGCCAGGACCGTTCAGTCCTCAGGCCTTTGCTGTATCTACTGAGCCAAACTGGCTAGGGCAAGACCAGAGCTTTTATTTTCTTTTAAATATATTTTTTTATTGATTTTTTTTTTACAGAGAGGAAGGGAGAGGGATAGAGAGTTAGAAACACCTATCAGCTGCCTTCTGCACACCTCCCACTGGGGATGTGCTGCAACCAAAGTACATGCCCTTGACACAGGAATCGAACCTGGGACCTTTCAGTCCACAGGCTGAAGCTCTATCCACTGAGCCAAACAGTTAGGGCAAGACCAGAGCTTTTAAATTCTAACTTCGCTTCTCTCCTACACCATCTTGGGCAGATCACCATGGAAACAATAAGCAGGTGTCTCAGGGCAATATGAGGCAGCCCATGCCCTGGCCCATGTGGCTCAGTTGGCTGGAGTATCATCCCATGCGCCCAAAAGCCACAGGTTGATTCCAGGTCAGGGCACATGCCCAGGTTTCATGCTCTGCACCCTCCTGGGGACGTGCAGGAGGCAGGTGATCCATGATTCTCTCTTACTGATGTTTCTCTCCCTCTCCCTTTCCCTTCCTCTCTGAAATCAATAAAAATATATATATATATTTAAAATTAAGTCACTCTGCCCTGGCTGGTGTAGCTCAGATGGTTGAGTATCGTCCATGAACCAAAAGGTTCCTGGTTCGATTTCCGGTTAGGGCACAAGCCCAGGTTGCAGGCTTGATCCCCAATAGGGGCTTTGCAGGACGCAACCAGTCAATGATTCTCTCTCATCATTGATGTTTCTATCTCCCTCTCCCTTCATCTCTAAAATCAATAAAAAAAAATCTATTTAAAAAATACAAAGTAACTCGTAAGCTTCCACCCCCATCCTAAGAAGACCTCTCCCTCGGCACCCAAGCGGGTCGTTCCTTATTCCCAGTCTGGCTTGAACCCAGCAGGACCGGCTGCACAGGCGAACTACAACTCCCACAATGCACCGCGCTGGAGGCTGGGTCCTCGCTGAGGGAACGCGAGGGTGTTCCAAAGGAGCCTTAAGCAAAAACAACAACAAAACAAGCACATTTTCCTTGCTTTTCCACCTTCACTCAGACCTTCACCTCCAGGAGGACAGATAGTCTTATGTATTAGCATCGCACGCTGGGAAAGCCTATAGAGTCCCTTCTGTCGTCAGGCCCGGCAGAGGGCACGCGGCGGCGAGGTCCTCCGGAGCAAGGCCCCCGTCGGAGCTAGTGGCTGAGCGACTGGGACGCAGGCCGGAAGTGCGCGAGGAAGAAGGCGGGATTTGAGTGCCTGCGGCCCGCGCGCTTCCGGCTCGTGCGTCGACGTCAAAGGGTCCCCCCGGCAGGTCCTTCCACGGCCGCCTCGCGCACTGTCCCCGGGTCCGAGAGAGAGATCCACCGCCTCTACGCGTCTCGCCGCCGGCCGTGTCGACATGAGCAACAAAGAAGGTGGCGTCTCCCGCAGCCCCGGGGCGTTATTTACCCACCGGTGGCTTTGTTTTTGTAGGATTTCCCGCGCGCGAGGGATGCCCTGGCCCTTGTGCAGGCCGGGGGGCCGCGGTCCCGGTGACTCCCCTTTTCCCACCTTCACTTCCTGAAATGCACGCGCTGTTTTTAATCAACAGCTGAGTTGGGTGCACCTCCAGGCGAAGGGACCTATTGGGGGGCGGGGTGGCCTGGCTGCCGAGCGAGGCCTAAGGTTTGGGGTCGCCCCTGGGGGTGACGGGAGGAGGGCCTGTGCGACTGTTTTTCTCCTCCCCCTCCGCACCGCAGGCCCCCCCGGAGCGTTCCGGAAGAGGAAGCACGACAATTTCCCGCACGGCCAGCGGCGGGAAGGGAAGGACGTGAACGCGTCGTCCCCCGTGATGCTGGCCTTCAAGTGTAAGTGCCCCCTGGAGCTCGTGCGCGTGCGCCACTGGACCCGGTGGAGAGGTGGGAGCGCGGGCTCCTGGGCCGCCTCCTCGAGGGGGGTGGGTGGTACCAGGTCTGCTATGAAGGTCAAGAGGACAAAAGTCTTGGTATTTCTCTCCCCATGATGGGCCCGCAGGTAAGCGTTGGTGACTTGACATGAGACAATGCCCCATCTGGCCAGAAATTATGGTGAATCTGATGTCTTATCAACACACACACACACACACACACACACACATTCATCTGTGCTGCTTGGCCACAGGGAGAGGCGCATCCATCAGGCTATTCCGTAGGTGTGCCATGCTCAGATGTTTGCGCCCACTCTGTAACCCCGTGTGCTGGACCGCTGTGCTGGGCACAGTGCTGTAGGCGTGTTTGCATTGTGGGCTAGGTTACTAAATAGGATGGCTATGACGTCACTAGGCAAGAGGAAGTTTTCATTTCCATTATAATCTTACTGGAGGCTCAGTGCATGAATTTGTGCACATCTAATGGGCATTATTTAGAAGAAATACTTTGGAGGCTGGGAGGGAAGCTGAGGAGGGAGGGAGGGCTCCAGGGCATGTCCTGAGGGAGAGGGGCTGGACCCCAGCAGCAAGCTAACCCACTGGTTGGAGCGTCTGCCCCCTGGTGGTCAGTGCACATTGTAGCGGCTGGTGGAGGGGTCAGATACTTAGCATATTAGGCTTTTATTACCGTATTTTTCCAGCGTAAAAGACGACCGGGCGTAAAGACAACCCCCAACTTTTCCAGTTAAAATAGAGAGTTTGGGATATACTCACCCTATAAGATGACACCCGGCGTATAAGACGACCCCCGACTTTTGAGAATATTTTCCTGGGTTAAAAAGTTGTCTTATATGCTAGAAAATACAGTATATAGGCTAGGAGAGGACCACCCTTGTAGGTGAGGTCCATGGACGACCTGGATATCCTTATGGGCCACATCACTATGTATCAGGTGGTATGTATATCAGGGAGACACACACACACACACACATATATATATATACACACACACACACATATATATATGTATGTATACACACACACACACATTAGGTATATATATATTATTAACTAGTTAATTAACTTTTTAAGTGTGTGTTTGTTTTTTTGTTTTTTAAATATATTTTTTATTGATTTTTCACAGAGAGGAAGGGAGAGGGATAGAAAGTTAGAAACATCGATGAGAGAGAGACATCGATCAGCCGCCTTCTGCACGCCCCCTGCTGGGGATGCGCCCGCAACCATTGTACATGCCCTTGACCGGAATCGAACCTGGGACCTTTCATTCCGCAGGCTGACAATCTATCCATTGAGCCAAACCAGTCTCGGCTTTGAGGCTTTTTTTAAACCCTCACTTGAGAATATTTTTTTTCCAGGAGTGCAGGGAGAGAGAAACATGGATCGGTTGCCTTCCACACGATCCCCTACCACAGCCGGGAAATCAAACCTGCAGCTGAGGTACATGCCCTTGGCAGGGAATTGAACCCCTGACCCGCTGGTCCCAGGGTCGACGCTGTGCATCGGTTCTGTTGCCTCAGCTAGACTTGCAAAGACAGATTGTATTTCTGCTTTGACTGGAGCACTTTGCCCTGAGTGAGAACTCCTTCTATCAGTAAATCTTGGATGTGTGTTCACAGTGTCATTGTAAGGCTTGGAGTGGTAAAACCCAGTTAATCATATGTCTGTGTAAAGAAAGAATATTTCAGTTACCAGCAGAGTCTTTAATTACCAAGTGCTTTAAAAATAAAATGACGGTGTGCTCTTTATAGGAGTTGCTTTGTCGTGAATAGTAACAATTCTGTGTGATAGGCTGTACTTACACAATGATCATGCTGATGGTCCTAATAATGTTTTCTTAGCATTTCAGCAGGAACTTGATGCCAGACACGACAAATATGAGAGACTCGTGAAACTTAGTCGGGATATAACTGTAGAAAGCAAAAGGATAATCTTCCTGCTCCATAGGATTACAAGGTGAGTAAATGCTCTAACTTTTCTTACAGTTGGATGCAGTTCTAACTAGCTGCTAGAATATTCTGGGACTTATTTTTTGAGCATTGGGTCAGTCAGTGGATGTTAGCAGCAGGCACATTTTAAGAATAAACATTTTCTTTAATAGATATAGGTAGATACCTGTTTCTTTTAAAAAAAAAATTTGATTTTTTACAGAGAGGAAGGGAGAGGGATAGAGAGCTAGAAACATCTATGAGAGAGAAACATTGACCAGCTGCCTCCTACTGGGGATGTGCCCACAACCAAGATAATGCTCTTGAGCGGAATCGAACCTGGGATCCTTCAGTCCGCAGGCCAACGCTCTATCCACTGAGCCAAACCGGTTTTGGCGGTATCTCATTCTTGATCAGTGAGCTGTGGTAGCGTGTGTCAAGGAATTTTTTTCGTTATCTTTTCATTTCTGTAGGCTCTGCAGTGACATCTCTCATTCCTGATGTTGGTGATTTCTCTTCTTTTTCCTGATCTGTCTGGCTCCATGTTGTCGATCTTAAAGGATCTTGGTTTTATGACATTTGTCCACTCTCCTACTTACGCTACCCTGACTGGTTTCTTCCCGTCGCATGCTTGCTTTGGATTCATTTGCTCCTCTTTTTCTAGTTCCTCAAGGTGGAGCTGAGATCAAAGACGAACTCTCCTTTCTAACGAAGACATTGAGTGCTGTAACTTTCCCTTTTGTGTAGCTACGCCTTAACTGCATTCCATGAGCTTTGATAATGCTGTTTTTCATGTCCATTCTATTCGAAATACTCTCTCGGGGAGACCTCGAGGCTCCGTGTAGGTGTCTCATTCCTGCGCTGTCACTTGGAAAGTTTCCAGGCGCTAAGATAGGACGATCCGAGGGCATCTGTCCTTTTCCTCACCTCTCTCTCGGGGTCACTGTCCCGTGCTGCCTGCGGTCCCAGGGCTGAAATCCATAGTTTGCATGTTTTGTTTTTTTCCTTTTTAGTTGTTTTTGGTGGGAGGATAATTTCTGCCCATTTTACTCCATCCTGACTAAAAGCAGACATATCCAGATGTCATATTGTTATGAATATAATTTTTCTTTTCTCTTTTTTAATTTAAATTGTTGTTGAAAGTATTAACATGTCTCCTTTTCTCCCCTCATTGATCTCCACCCAGCTGCTCCCACCCCCATATAATTTTTCTTATAGTTATGATTATATATAGATTTGTATGCTTTTTTTCACTTTGTATATTAAAGCATTTTCCATGTGTTTACATAGTTTTAATAAAATCAGTTGTAGTTTTTTTTTTAATATATTTTATTGACTTTTTACAGAGAGGAAGGAAGAGGGATAGAAAGTTAGAAACATCGATGAGAGAGACATACACTGATCAGCTGCCTACTGCACGCCCCCTACTGGAGATGTGCCCGCAACCAAGGTACATGCCCTTGACCGGAATCGAACCTGGGACTTTTCATTCCACAGGCCGACGCTCTATCCACTGAGCCACACCGGTCTCGGCAAATCAGTTGTAGTTTTGAGTTAGCAGCTAAATACAGACAATATTTAGGCCTATGTGAAGTGACAATTAGATGATTTCGGTCTTCCTCTGTCAAGCATCTGGCTGCTGACTTAAACGTTGCCGACGTCTTGGTTACAGTGCTCCTGACACGGAGGAGATACTGACCGAGTCGGAAATGAAGTTGGACGGCGTCAGACAGAAGATCCTGCAGGTGGCCCAGGAGCTCCTGGGAGAGGAGATGCACCAGTTCCACCGAGCCATCACGACGGGTGAGCCCCTTCAGCGCTGACATGTTAGAAGAGTGTGTTACAGGACGGTCGTGTGCGTTGCATGGATGTTAACGGGTACTTGGTAACATACTGTTGGCTTTAAAAAATGGCGACTGCTGAGCAGAAATGTCCACGTAATCCAAAAGCATTTAATTGGCTTTCTTTTTCTCAAAGTGCAGTTCCAGTCATTGGTAGATTTTAATAAAGTCTGTTTCCGAGTAGCTGTTTTTTTCAGTGACTTTATTCTTTTATTTATTTATTTATTTAACTATATTTTATTGATTTCTTACAGAGAGGAAAGGAGAGAGAAAGAGATGGAGAGTTAGAAACATCAATGAGAGATAGCCATCGATCAGCTGCCTCCTGCATGCCTCTACTGGGAATGTGCCCACAACCAAGGTACATGCCCTTGACCGGAATTGAACCTGGGACCTTTCAGTCTGCAGGCCGACACACTATCCACTGAGCCAAACCGGTTTTGGCTGACTTTATTCTTGAATGTGGACAGTGAATTCAGACAAGGGGCATCTGATCTTGCAGCATGGGTGTAGCTCACTGGTGGCCCCAAAGTCTCAGCTTTAGTGGTTCATGAAGGAGAATATGCCTAGGTGGATCCACCATCTCCGAGTGCCTCTAGGCAGGGGACTTTAGGATAGCACTGGGTTTAATTTCATTTTACAAGTTCCAGGGAATACTAGATCTTCGTGATTATCACCATTTGCAAATTATAGTTGATCCTTGAACACAGGGCTTAGGGGTGCCAAATATCACCCCCTCCTCCTGGCAATCAAAAATCCATGTGTACCCCTAGCCAGTGTGGCTCAGTGGGTAGGGTGTCACCTTTTGGACCAAAGGGTCCGGGTTCGATTCCAGTTAGGGGTAGCGTTAACCTAGGGAGAAAGGTAGGAGGGGGCTACCTCCGTGGAGTAGGGGTGGGTGATGGACCATAGGCAAGAGGGAGCTTTCTGGAGTGGCAGAAATGTGTTACACATTTATCTGGATGGAGCTACAGAATCGTGCACATACGTAACAATTCATCGAGTTTGACATTTAAGATTTATACACTTTACTGCAGAAACCGGTTTGGCTCAGTTGGTAGAGCCTCGGTCTTCGGACTGAAGTGTCCCAGGTTCAATTCCAGTCAAGGGCGTATACCGTGGTTGCAGGCACGTCCCCAGTAGGGGGCGTACAAGAGGCAGCTGATTGATGTCTCTCTCTATCCCTCTCCCTTCCTCTTTGTAAAAAATCAAAATATATTAAGATTTATACACTTTACTGTTTGTAATTTTTTTTTTTCGTCCTCATCTGAGGATATTTTTCCCACTAATTTCTAGAGGAAATGGAATGGAGGAAGGTGGGGGAGGGAGGACCTGAGACCCTTTGTTTCATCAGCCAATGCTCCAACGACTGAGAAAACCAGCCAGGGCTGTAACTGATTTTTTTTTTTTTAATAGAAAAATCACTAATGACTAATGATTTCTAGATCCTTTTCAAGAGCATTTCTTTGTATTGGGGCATTACATCCTCAAGAACACTCTTTTTAAATATACATATTGATTTCAGAGAGAAAGGGAGAGAGAGACAGAAACATCAATGATGAGAGAGAATCATGGATGGGCTGCCTCCTGCACATCCCCTACTGGAGACCGAGCCCCCCACCCCCTCACCCCCCAGGCATGTGCCCTTGACTGGAATCCAACCTGGGACCCTTCAGTCCCCAGGCAGATGCTCTATCCACTGAGCCACACCGGCTAGGGCTCATAACAAGTCTTTAAAACAAAACTCGGTTCTTTAGGTGGAAGCAATAAGGCTTTTTTTTCTTAAAGTTAAGTAATCAGTCAAATGAAGAGGTATCTGGGATTTTAACATTTGCTGACAGACGTTTTGATATTTTCTTTGATAAAACAGGTTATCTCTCATTAGCGGAGCATGAACAATGTGATGCTTATGAATAGCTTGCTGTTTGTGACTGTTCCGTGCTTGTTTTGGGGTTGCTCCAAATGGTTGTTCTTTCGACTTGGCGATCAAACAATTCTGGCACCGAACTAAAGGCCTCGGTGCTTTTCCTCATCAGGAATAGTGCTAATGGCACGCAGCGCGCTCCCTCCGGGACACTTGCGCGAGCTCAGACACCGAGCGTCCTGCTCATGACTAAACAACAACAGGAGGGTCGGACTGTTTTCTGCACACTCCTTATCGGAGCAGGTTACACATGGTCCCCGGGGAGGGCGAAACAAATGAGTCGATCATCAGCTGCTTGAAATAAATCACTCAATGGTTTTTTGTGCCCTGTCCATTTTTTGTTTTTCTCTCTTGTTGAAAAACGAACACTTGGAGAATATGTCTTACGTGTCAAAGAAAATAAATCATGTTTACATAATAAGTATATGTGTGTTTATCACTACGAGGGTAAAAATTGTCATTTCATTTTCGTACACGAAGCTGAGGTCAGACCCTAACTGATAGGTATTTTCATTCTCTGACCCGAGAATGGGAATGATGGGTTAAGTGGATGTTTTGGGCCAGGTAAGAGATATTTCTTAGGTACTGTGCTTTATATTCATGGCTTTTATTATTATAACCCTAAGACGGAGGTATAGTTTTTACCACTTCCTAAGTGGGGGATTCAGACTCACACGAGGTAAGCAGCTTGCCCAAGGTCATGAGCTAGTAAGTAGAGCCATGGATTTCATGCCACATGGGTGTGATTTGCATGTTGGCTTGAGAACCTAACCCCAGGTAAAGGCTTTATCTGGCTTATACTCTCCTCCCCTGAATATTAGGCTTTTCCTTATAAATCCATCCATATTATAGCTCTGATGTTCTTTTTCCATAATACTCCACATACGCCTAAGTCAAAGAGGTCCTTACTCCTTGACAAACTGTCTTAGCTTACAGCGCCTTAATGGGATAAAGGATAGTGATCCATTAACATAACTTACCTATTTACTTTTTACTATTACAGCGCATGTTGGACTAACCTTTTGGAATAATGGCCTTTTTTAATTGTGAGTTAATACATTGAAACAAAAACAAAAAGCACCACTACATTCTAAGTTATATTTCTAACAAAAATTACTACCTGTCATTCATATATATATATACATATATATATATGTATGTATGTATTTTATTGATTATTTACAGAGAGGAAGGGAGAGGGATAGAGAGTTAGAAACATCGATGAGAGAGAGACATAGATCAGCCGCCTCCTGCACGCCCCGCACTGGAGATGTGCCCGCAACCAAGGTGTACATGCCCTTGACCAGAATCGAACCCGGGACCTTTCAGTCCACAGGCCGACGCTCTATCCACTGAGCCAAACCGGTCTCAGCCTACCTGTCATTCTCATTTTAATTATTCTCAGTGTAACTTAAGTGCCAGAGGAGGGCCATTGTACCGACCTATTATTCTCCGTCAATCCTTCAGTGTGGGTTGATATTTGTACTTAACACATGAGAACATCGAAGTTCAGTGAAGTTGCTGCCATGAGCGAACATTGACCTGCAAGTCTTGGTGGGAACATACTACATTCTTTCCTTTTTCGTGGGTGTCTCCCAGGAGTGGAAGAGCGGGGGCAGATGGCAAACAGGTCTCTAATGATTAAAACCTGGAAAGAGGGTGCAGACATGAACTTGGAATTTACAATGGGACCTCTTGTCTGTTCACCTTTAGAAGAATAAGTAAAAATAACTAGAAGCCCTTAATTGCATTTCCTTGTATATATTCTAATAGAAGACCGAGGAGAAAAATAACAAGTGACAGAAAGGCAGCCTGCAGACCTCTCTGCTCCTGGCAGCTGTTTCTGTAAATAATGCGCGTTGGATTTCGTCCAGGGCAGAAGCAGAGGGGAAGGCATTGTGTGATGGGATGTGGCAGGCGGTGGCGATTTTCACCTTGGGGATTAGTCACTGAAAATAGCGGATGTTCTTTTCATCAGCTTGAAACATAACTTGTTTAAACATCCTTTAACCTACATGTGACCCAGAAATGCGTGTCAGCGTTGGGGGCCAGGTGGCCTTGAGCTTTCTCCGTGGTCTATCACGAAACTGCATTTCTGTGGAGGAGAAATGGCCACCTCCTCTCTGCAGGGACTTGAATCGAAGACAACTTAAATAATGAGTAGATACGCTTGGAAAAGTAATATTTGGTCACCACCCACCTTAAGAGAGATTGACATCACAGGTGAATTTGAAAAATTGTCTTATGTATTAAATCAATTGGGGTGACATTGGTCACCAGGCACTTCCTGTGTGGGTTTCTGTTACAAGATCTGTGTATGGCACCGTGTGCCCACACCCAAAGTCCAGATCCTCTCCTGTCACCTCATATTACAACCCTTTCTCTCCCCACCCCTTACCTCTGGCAACGACCACCCTGCTGTTTGTGTTCACAGGTTTCAGTTTTATGAGTGAAACCACAGGGTTCTTGGCTTTTTCTGACTCATTTCACGGGGCAGAGTGTTCTCGGGGTCCATCATGCTGTTGGAGGTGTCGCTAACTGTCACACCCAGCGCTGGCGCCTGATAGGCGGGCACCAAGCTTTGGTTTACCCAGGTGATGCGCCACTTAAAGTCTTCATGACAGTCTTCCTCATGTAATGGTTTTCTTCACTAATTGTCTCGGTTGGCTTTTCAGGACTGCAGGAATATGTGGAGGCCGTCTCTTTTCAACACTTCATCAAAACACGGTCGCTTATCAGTATGGATGAAATTAATAAACAGTTGGTATTTACGACAGAAGACAGTGGGAAAGAAAATGAGACGGTAAGCATTTAAAACGGTATTTCACATTTATGACATTCATATAACAGTATAGTGATTGTAGGCTGTTTATCGTGGCTGGGAGTTGTAGAAATATTGAGATGGCGGTGTTCTTTCTGAAGATCGGTTTCATAGATTCCCATGCAGGGAAATGGCCTTTGTAACTCTTTAGTTAGTGGGATAAAACAAGAACAACTATGCACCCTGTTCACCTGAAGCATCACTGAGTGACCTCTGTAAGTTCCGTTTCGGTTTCACTGTTTTTACTATGTGCCCTTTATAAACAGTATCTTAAAAAAAAAAAGTGTTACCTTAATTCAAGATACATCTGTTTTATTTTTTTATCCTCACCTGAGGATACTATTCATTGATTTTTATTTTTATTTTTTAAAATATATTTTATTGATTTTTTACAGAGAGAAAGGGAGAGAGATAGTTAGAAACATCAATGAGAGAGAGACATCGATCAGCTGCCTCCTGCATTACCCCACTGAATACATGCCCTTGACCGGAATCGAACCCGGGACCCTTCAGTCTGCAGGACGACGCTCTATCCACTGAGCCAAACAGGCTTCCGCTGTTCATTGATTTTTAGAGAATGGAAGGGAGGAGGAGAGACAGAAACAGCGATGATGGGGCGGTTGCCTCCCACACACACCCTGACCAGGGCCCGGGATCGAACCTGCAACCAAGGTAGATGCCCTTGGCAGGAACTGTACCCAGGACCTTTCAGTCTACAGGCCGACACTTTGTCCACTGAGCCAGAACAGCCAGGGCTCATCGCATCACCTCATCTGTTGTGTGGCTTCTGAGAAGGCCATTTTCTTGGTTGCAAAATGAGGGTGATCATTTTTTGCGTCATTAGACTGAAAAAGGATGCAATGAGCCCTGGTTGTTCTGGCTCAGTGGACAAAGTGTCAGCCTGGAGAGAGAATCATCTAAGATAAAGTGCAAGGATTGGGGAGTCATTTATAGGGGGACAAACTACAGATGCAGATGTCATTACTGTTTTCAGCTCAGTGGGACTCGGCCGCTTGAATAAAGTACTAACAAAAGTAGGTGTTAACATTGATTCGGGCTGTGTTTTTTCTGGGGCAGCAGAAAAATAGGAGCCTAAAGCCACTGAAGAGGATGTAGCAAGGGAGTCATCAACGAGGATGGTCAGTGCTGAATAGGGATAGGAGAGGCCAGAAAAGGCTGAGTGGCTTAGGAAGACGAGAATAATCCCAAACATGGAGGGCTTGGAGATTTGTTAGATAAATAAGTGCGTCTGTCATACAGTAAAATAGTTAGGCCTTGCTTAAAGATGCTTTAACTTTATTTTGTATGTCAAGTGAAGTTGGAAATAACTAACTTTATAATGATACAGTATTAGAATTCAAAGTTATCTTGAACTAATTTCATTAAACTCCCTACCCAAGGCATGAATTCCTCTTGGACTGTCACAGTGTTTAGACAAGAGTTCCTGGAAGGTTCTATTGAGAGAAGATGAGCATGGCTGATGGGCTAGTGGTTTTGCACTTAGAGTAAAAGTGACGCATGCGTGTTCCCTCTTCTCACGGAGTTTCCTGCGTGTGTGCTCTTTCCCCAGCCCTCCCCCGACGCTCAGGACAAAGAGCCTGGCACCTGGAGGCTGAGAATCACCCCCGTCGACTACCTCCTGGGCGTGGCCGACCTGACGGGCGAGCTGATGCGCATGTGCATCAACAGCGTGGGCAACGGCGACATCGACACGCCCTTCGAAGTGAGCCAGTTCTTGCGCCAGGTGTACGATGGCTTCTCCTTCATCGGCAACACGGGCCCCTACGAGGTCTCCAAGAAGCTGTACACGCTGAAGCAGAGCCTGGCCAAGGTGGAGAACGCCTGCTACGCCCTCAGAGTGCGCGGCTCGGAGATCCCCAAGCACATGCTGGCCGACGTGTTCTCCGCGAAAACGGAGATGATCGATCAGGAGGAGGGCATTTCCTAGGCAAACGTCGCCCCGGGGCGGTTCTCTGGACTCGGGAGAGACCGGTTTGTCAGACTGTTCTCCGGTATTGTACGTATTTGACTTCATTGTGGCTTTTACCTAGGAGATTGTCAGTGTCACTCGTTCTGAATTTTAAACAGGCTGTACATAAGTGTCAGAACGAATCATTTTCTACGTCTCGCTCATGAAAGCTTGCATACAGATACTTGCCTAGAGGCCTCTCTGAATTTTTGCGGGCTAAATTCCATCCCCGGTCTCTGTCATGTGATGAATGTGTCTGTGTGCACTCTCTGCACCCGTCTCGCTTCGCATGGGGTGGGTGTTGAGAGCTGGTGATTAGTGGAAGCCGATCATAAAGAAGTCGGTGGTTTTGTATAATATATAGAAAAGACTTTCTAGTGATGCACCTGGACTTGAGCTTTTTTACATTTCTTGGTAACACTGTGCCAAGCCTCCAATATAAGCTTCTTCCCTAGAACAGAGTTAAAATGACTTCAGTTATCAGCATACTTTAATGTTATGTGGCATCCTGGTAAGAACTTACAGGATGTTCTGGCTACGTGAGGCCACTTGGAATCCATGTGATGAAATAGCCTTCCAGAAAAATTGACAGGTACCCGGATGTGAGTTTCTACATTTAACTTCCGTGCTTTAGCACAGAAAATCTGACACAGAGAATCGGAATTAATATTGTAATATTTTTACTGGTGTTTGAGTTGGATTACATAATTGTACATACAACTGTAAAAATTTTAGTGGTAATTAGGTAGCAATTTTTTGGGTTGTCTATTCTATTGACATTAGGCGTGTTTGGAGACTTCCCTGTTCTAGCATCTGTAAGAGATTTTATTGTAAGTCATTACACTGCAGTTTTGAAATTTGGGAAAGACTAAGTTAACCCAAACCTTTATAGCTGTCTAGTTGGCCAGTTGTGTTCACCAATCTTATAAAAGGTTGCCAAAGAAAACTTCCCCTGCACAATTCAGCAATAAGACTATTGTCAACACCTCCGGAGCGACAGTGGCAGTTTCTGGTTCTCGGTAGCGGTGGCGTCTGCCCCCAGAAATGAGCTGTGGTGGTCCCTGTGACGTGAAGCCGACCCGGACAGGACAGGACGCTGCTGGCCGACAGCCATCACCTCCACGGGGTTTGTAAGGTGTGGAGATCTAGCCACTGGGTTTTCTTTTGTGAAAGATGAGCTGCTGTTTGTAAGGGCTGATTGTGTGAAAGTGTAGACTCCTCCCAACAAATTACCTGGAGAAAAGTAAAACACAGCATGCCTGATGAGTTAGATTTGTTTGAGAGTGAGGTTATTTTGGTGGGAGTGAGTTTTCTGCTTCCCTGTTCAAAGATACATAGCTGAAACGTAGTCTCATATTTTTGCTTCTTCTGCCACTTGAAGTTACATTTATGTTAAAAGCAACATATCTTCCAGATGTTTAAAACTGAAGTCTTTGAATAAAATGTTAAAACATAAAAGTTAATTTTATTTTTTATTATGGTGAGAGATACTTAATCAAATTGTTGTATATAAACCGCCCCCTCCCCCATCACCATTTACCCCCTCGATGTCCTTCCACTCCTCCTCACCCCCAATCACCACACTGTTGCCCATCATTGTATATGATTTTTGGCCCAAACAGGAAACTCGATACAAACTTGATTGGGAGATTTATTATTTCTTAAAATAGGTCCAGAGGCTGGGCGAGTTTCAGGACAGACATTTCTCCCTGTCGAATTCACCCGGACCAGGTCAAAGTCTCATTCCTCTGAGCCAGTCGCTGGAAAGGAGAGCTGCTTCACCTGGATGGGCCCCGTGCACTTGATCGAGAAGAGGAGGGTGAGGACGAGGCATCAGATGAGGGGGGAGGCTGCCTTTGAGTAGGTAGTGAACTGTCCCCGTTCTAGGTTGTTGATACCCCTTTAAAAATATATATTTTTATTGATTTCAGAGAGGAAAGGAAGGGAGAGAGAGAGAAGCATCAATGATGAGAGAGAGTCATTGATTGGCTGCCCCCTGCACACCCCACACTGGGGATCAAACCCAAAAACTGGGCTTGTGCCCTGACTGAGAATCAGAAATCGAACTGTGACCTCCTGGTTGATAGGTCGATGCTCAACCACTGAGCCACACTAGCCGGGCCTTGGTTACTTTCTCCAGGGGGTGGTGTCGGAGGGTAACCTTTGAATTTAGTCTTCCGAGTTACAGGACGGCAAAGGCAAGTGGCTTTGACCTGGAAGCAGAATGGGCATGAGAGAGGGACAGTGATGGACAGGATGTGGTCCCTCCCCCTGTGGGAAGAAGGCGAAGCTTCTCGATTGCATGGACCGTGGTGGCATCACCTTGGGTCAAAGCAGGATGAAGCGGGTGAGCGAGTGCCCAGCACCCAGAGGTGCGGGTGAGGCCGGGCGTTGCCTGGTGATGCTCCGGCCCAGACCGCCTTCTCAGCTCTCTGTGGCCCGAAGTCAGAGGCCACCCCGGACTCTGGCTGGGTGGGCTTCGCTCGCACTTGACAATGAGAGAGATCCAGGTGCTCCTGGGAAGACGAGAGAACAGGCCGCCATGTCCCTGGGCCGCCCAGGCAGGTGTGAGGCCGGGCGGGTGGCCGACGTGCGCTTCTGCAGGCCCTTCACCTGCTCCGGGCAGCGAGCAGCCCGTGTCCTCAGCTGCGTTTCCTGTCACTCCCGCGACTCCGTGACTCGCTGGGTTCCCTGGCCGCGTTCCCGGCCTCGCCCAGGTTTTGGAAGCACCTGGATTAAATCTTTCCTGCGAGGAGTGCCCGAGTGCTTTCTGTTTTCCTGACTGCCTGCCGGCGATAGAGCAGATAGGAAATGCACAGGGTATTTTATTTATTTTATTTTAACCTTCAGAAGGAATATAATCCTTCCAATACTGTTAAAAATATATATTTTTTATTGATTTTCTACAGAGAGGAAGGGAGAGGGATAGAGAGCTAGAAACATCGATGAGAGAGAGACATTGATGAGAGAGAAACATCGATCAGCCGCCTCCTGCACACCCCCTACTGGGGATGTGCCCGCCACCAAGGTACATACCCTTGCCTGGAATCGAACCCGAGACCCTTTAGTCTGCAGGCCATTGGTCTATCCACTGAGCCAAGCAGGTCAGGGCTAATTTTATATATATATATATATATTTTTTTTTAAATTGACTTCAGAGAGGAAAGGAGTGGAAAAGAGAGATAGAAACATCAATCTTTTTTTTTTGGAAATATATTTTATTGATTTTTTACAGAGAGGAAGGGAGAGAGAGAGAAAGTCAGAAACATTGATGAGAGAGAGACACTGATCAGCTGCCTCCTGCACGCCCCACTGTGGAGATGTGCCCGCAAGCAAGGTACACGCCCCCAATCGGAATCGAACCTGGGACCTTTCAGCCTGCAGGCCGACGCTCTATCATCCACTGAGCCAAACCGGTCTCGGCGAAACATCAATCTTGAGAGAGCGTAATTTATTGGCTACCTCCTGCACACCCCCTACTTGGGATGTACCCACAACCCAAGCAGGTGCCCTTGACCGGAATGGAACCTGGGACCCTTCAGTCCACAGGCCAACGCTCTATCCACTGAGCCAAACCGGCCAGGGCCTAGGTGATCCATGTTCTAAGCAAACACTGGAGCTTTCTTCTAGCTAGCATGCTCCCCGCAGAATTACACATCAGTAGCCCCTCGGGCAGTTAAAATCTGGTCATTCCAGGGAAAACTCGGGGTGACTTTCTGAAGGCATGGCATGGAAGCAAGAGTAGATTAAACTTAAATGTGTGGACCACGGGCCCGTGCATTTTTGTTAACCTCTTCTTCCTCTGCTGAACAGGAGGTCAAGCCTCGTTCAGGCCTTGTCTTCTCAAAGCACCTTTGTCGACCCCTCCTTACCAGGCGTTTTTTAAAAATATATATATATTTTATTGATTTTTTACAGAGAGGAGGGGAGAGAGAGAAACATTGATGAGAGAGAGACATTGATCAGCCGCCTCCTGCACACCCCTTACTGGGGATCTGCCTGCAACCAAGGCACGTGCCCCTGACTGGAATCGAACCCGGGACCCCTCAATCTGCAGGCCGACGCTCTGTCCACTGAGCCACACAGGCATTTTTCATGGCTCCAGAGCTGCCCAGCACGTGCTATCATGAATAGACTCAACCAATTCTGTTTTGTTTTAAATGTTATTTATATTTTAAGGGTTATTTTTAAATGCTTGTGATTACAAACAAAATTGACATAAAATGGCCCGGCCGGCGTGGCTCAGAGGTTGAGCATCAACCTAGGAACCAGGAGGTCACGGTTCGATTCCCAGTCAGGGCTCATGCCCGGGTGGTGGGCTCAGTCCTCAGTAGCGGATGTGCAGGAGGCAGCTGACCCACGATTCTTTCTCATCATGGATGTTTCTCTCCCTTCCTCTCTGCAATTAATACAAATAAACAAAAACCGGACACCATTGGCCTAATGACTGCCTGTCCACCTGCATCTCTGCTTCTCTCTCTTTAAGATAAACAGCTGAAAGGAGGATTGCTGGGTAATAGGAATGTTCGTATTTACAGTGGCACCTTGAGATACGAGTGCCCTAACATACGAGATTTTTGAGATACGAGCCGTCGAGTGGGCAATTTTTGCTTTGAAATACGAGCAACATTTGAGATACGAGTCATCGCGCGGATCAGCCGGCTGCACACGACCCACCAGTTTACCGCGACTCGAGCGTCTCATAGTTTCCCACGCCTCAAGGTTACGGAACGAATTAAACTCGTATCTTGAGGTACCAATGTATTGACAAGCTGAGTTGTCTTCTTCTAGAAAAGTCCTCAAATGGTGGAAAACTCCCTTCTTCAAGTCTTGCTCCCCAAGATCTCGGTGACATGGACGCACATTTCGGTGTCTCTCCGCAGAGCTGTAGGCCTCATCCGCTAATTTCCTTCCCAGGCCCCCACGGCCGGTTCCTGGCCTGGCTCCCCCACCCCACCCCACCCCGTCGCAGGTCATCCGAATTCCACGTGTCGCACGCGCTCCGAGCAGCGGTACGTGCGCCCGAGGAGGAGGAGGGTCCCCGTGATTGCTTTTCAAGGTGAAAAAGAAAGTGTCTCTGCCTCCCGAGCATCGGCCTCGATGGCCCGCGTCCCGCCCCTTCCTGCCTCCTGCAGCTTAACGAGGCCAACAGATGCCATTTCTTTTTCTTCTTAATTTTTTTATTAATTGATTTTTTTTTATAGAGAGGAAGGGAGAGGGATAGAGAGCCAGAAGCATCGATGAGAGAGAGACATCCATCAGCCGCCTCCTGCACGCCCCCCACTGGGGATGTGCCCGCCACCAAGGCACATGCCCTTGACTGGAATCCCTATGGCTAAATGCTAAGTAAGAAACCTCAGCCCGGCTGGTGTCGCTCAGTGGTGGAGTGTCGAGCTAGGAACCAGGAGGTCACGGTTCGATTCCCGGTCAGGGCACAGGCCCGGGTTGCAGGCTGGATCCCCAGTGTGGGGCGTGCAAGAGGCAGCCAATCCATGATTCCCTCTCATCATGGATGTTTCTCTCTCTGTCTTCCTCTCCCTTCGTCTCTCTGAAGTCCATACAAATAAAGAGGGTCAGCTGTGAAGGTGCCAATTGGTGTGTGGACAGATATTGGGAGGACAGACCCTGGGGTGGCCCCCAGCAGAGACCCAGGCAGTGGTCTGCGAGGCTGCCCAGCCAGGATGGGGCCCCGCGGGTGGGACGGGGCAGAGCCAAGGGCCGGAGGTTGCGCGGTGGACGCTGATAAAGGCGACACGGAGTTCAACCTGGAGCAGGAAGTCCCAGCGCAGCGCGTCCCCTCCCTCCCCCCACCCCTGACATCTGCCGGCAGCACCGGCCTTTGTGTTAAAAGGAGGCGGGTCGGGGAGCAGCTGAAGAATGGGGGCCCGTTTCCTCTCTTTGTGCCCCAGCCCCCCTCCTGGACACGCCCTCCGTCCTGAGTCAACGCTGTCCTCGCTGCAGCCACAGCCTGCATCCCCGAGGAGCAAACGCTACTCCCTCCTCCGAGGGCCCAGCGGACAGGCAGGAGGGAGGAAGGAGGAGAGTTGAGGCAGGAGGGAGGAGGGTGGAAGAAGGATGGCAGGGGGTAGGAGGGAGGGGGGCAGTTGGGAGGAGAGGAGGAGGGAAGATGCAGGGAAAGGAGGGAGGAGGAAGGAGAGTGGAGGGAAGAGGGAGAAGGCAGGAGAGAGGAGGGAGGAAGAAGGATGGCAGGGGGTAGGAGGGAAGAT
>PVJN01035224.1:0-22254 GCA_004026805.1 Lasiurus borealis
AAAAAAATGCTATGGGATTTTAATAGGGACTGCATTGGATCTATAGATTGATTTTGGTAGTATTGTCATGTTAACAACATGAAGTCTTCTAATCCATGAACACAGGGTATCTTTTCTTACTTATGTTTTCTTCAATGACTTTCAACAATTTTTTGTGGTGTTCAGTCTTGCCTTCTTTGTTAAGTTTATTCCTAAGTGTTTTATTCTTTTGATGTTGTTATAAGTGAATTTTTTTCTTATTTTCTTTTTGAATTGTTCATTGCTACTGTATAAAAATCAAACTGATTTTGTATCCTGAAAAATGATATTGCTTTTGTATCCTGCAACTGGGTTAAATTAACATTATTTATTTGTTTGTTTATTTATTTGTTTTGATTTATGTGTGGAATCTTGAGGGCTTTCTACAGATGAGATTATGTCATCTCTGAAGAGAGAGAATTTTACTTTTTTAAAAATAATTTTTATTCATTTCATAGAGGAAGGGGGAGGTCAAGAGAGAGAAACATCAGTGATGAGAATCATTGACTAGATGCCTCTTACATGCTCCCTACTGGGGATCGAGCCCACAACCCAGGCATGTGCCTTTGACCAGAATCGAACCTGGTACCCTTCAGTCTGCAGGGAGATAGTCTAGCCACTGAACCAAATTAGCTAGGGCAAGGATTTTACTTTTCATTTTCCATTTTTGTGGATGTCTTTTATTATTCATGCTGTGTTAATGTGACCAAAATAGTGCTTCTTAAACCACAAGTTCCACAGTGATTTTAGAAATTAAAATTCCAATGTTTCAACTCTACATTTCATGGTGCCATCATCAAACTGTCAAGTCTTCTATTATGGACTAATTTTGTTTGTTAGGGCATCTGTTTCTTAATATCTGGAAGCAACCCTACCTTTACATAGTCAGCCTCTTCTATCTATATTCCATACAGCCAGTCTTATTTCTAAAACATACCTTTTTCCTTGCAAGCCTGTGTTTTTAAAAAGCCTGATTGTTTCCTGGTTCTGTCAGATACATTCCAAAGTTTTTGGATGTGATTTTGCTTTAAATCAATTTCTCCACTCTTGTCTGTCACCTCCTTTCTCAGTAGCCTCCACTCCATCCACATCGGACCCTGCATGTGTTATTGAATGCAGCTTGTACTTTCATGCTTTCTGTTTTCATTTAGGCAGTGTCCTTAGCCTAAGATGGATTCCTTCAAATGGCAGGTGAAAATCTGTGCATCCTGCAAAGTGAAGCCAAACTGCCTATGAAAATTCTTTTAGCCTCCTCATGTAGAGTTGATTGCTTTCTATTCTGTGCATTTGCAAAACCAGCTTTATACAAGAAGCCTAAAGTTATACTGGACTACCAGAATTCTTTGTTACATATTCCCACCTCCTTGGACATTGTGAGCTCCTTGAGCAAGAAAGGCATGCTGTGTTACTGTGTCTCCAGTGAGTGCCCAGCTCCGTGTCCAGCACATGTTATGTGTTTGAAAAATGTTTAGGGAACAAAGTTGTGTTTGAATGTTTATGCTTTCTGGCTGCTTTGGAGCATGTTTTATGTTTTGCAACTACAGACTCAGTCTTTGCCTTTGTTTGCAACTAAGCAACAAGTGATGCCTTATCAGAAGTAAATAGAACCCTCCTGTTACCTCTTTTTCCATGATTTCTAGACTCCAGTACCAGATTTCCATTGCAGCTAAGAAAAATCCCCAAAAGATTATTAATTTGGAAGTCTTGCCTGCGTTGCTCTCGTGTGAAACAGACTGAAATGTTGCCATTTATGATAATAAATGTGTTATGCGCTGGCCAGCAGCATGTCCTGGGACTATGAGGTAATCAAAAGAACCATGGCCATGGTTTGCAGTGTGCCTTTTTGGGTCTCTTATCCCCAACTCCTAAATCTAATATACTATAAAATGTAAATCATGAACCTAAGGAATCATGAAGAATAAACACAGTAACTCAAGACTGA
Source organism: Lasiurus borealis (assembly GCA_004026805.1). Lineage (NCBI taxonomy): Eukaryota > Metazoa > Chordata > Mammalia > Chiroptera > Vespertilionidae > Lasiurus > Lasiurus borealis. The sequence continues at coordinate 1,961 of PVJN01035224.1, forward strand.
TGTGATTTTTCCAATTCAGTAAAGAACACTAAGACTCAATTGTCCACAGTAGGTCCTTTAGTGAGACTCACTGTGCACTGTCCTGATTAATAGCATCTGAGTCAAGGGAGGGACAAGAAGACTGTCCATTCAAAGAACCAGGACTGTTGTAACAGCCACACACTGAGACAGCACAGAGAGAGGCTTATCTCATTTAGAAAACAGTTGATATAACTTGAGTGCTCTAGGCATTTTGAGTGAGGTGCTAAGAAAGCATTCTTTAAAAGGAAAAAAAATATATATCCTATTCAATCTAATGAAAGAGAAACATGCAAATTGACTGTACTTCTGCTATGCCCACAAGCCACACACACCAGCTAATCAGGAGTGAGTATGCAAATTAACCCAATCAAGATGGTGGTGGGCATGGAGCTGGAGCAAGCAGGAGGCTTGGGTTGCCCCTGGTGATGGAGGAAACCAAGCTTCACTCCACCCTGGCCTGCGCTGACCTCTACTCAAGGCTACAAAGTTTCAATTCTAGAAGATAATGAATCCCAGATACCTGCTTCCAGCCTATGCTTGGGTCATAGGGGGCGTGGCCAGCCTGCAAACCACCCAGGCCCTCCCCAGGTTGCTCCATGCCCTGGAGGAACCCCCACCCTGATCCCAGATACCCTTCAGGGTAAACCAGCCAGTCCCCACCCATGTACCAGGCCTCTATCATATCTAATAAAAGAGTAATATGCAGATTGACTGTCACTCTAACACACAAGATGACTGCCCCCATGTGGTCAAAGATGGATGTCCCCATGTGGACATAAGATGGCTGCCACTAGGAGGCCAGCAGGGGAGATGCAGTTGGGAGGAATCAGGCCTGCAAGAAAGGGCAGTTGGGGGTGACCAGGTCTGCAGGGGAAGGCAGTTGGGGGGAGACCTGGCCTTCAGGGGAAGGCATTTGGGGGCAACCAGGCCAACAGGGGAAGGCAGTTAGGGGTGACTAGGTTGGCAGGGGAGGGCAGTTAGGGGTGACTGGGTCAGCAGGGGACAGCAGTGGGGGCAACCAGGCCTGTAGGGGAGGGCAGTTAGGGGTGACTAGACTGGCAGGGGATGGCAGTTAGGGGCAATCAGGCTGGCAAGAGAGCAGTTAGCATCAATCATGCTGGCAGAGGTGGTTAGGAAGTAATAAGGCTGGCAGGCAGAAGTGGTTAGGGGCATTCAGGAAGGCAGGCAGGCGAGCATTTGGGAGCCAGCAGTCCTGGATTGTGAGAAGGATGTCCCAGATTGGAGAGGGTGCAGGCTGGGTTGAGGGAAACACTCCCTACCCCCATGCACAAATTTTGTGCACTGGGCCTCTAGTCTCTATATATTTCTTTATTGATTTGAGAGAGGAAGGCAGAGGGAGAGAGAGATAGAAACATCAATGATGAGAGAAAATCATTGATTGTCTGCCTCCTGCACACCCCCCTACTGGGGATTGAGCCTGCAATCTGGGCATGCCTTGGTTGGAATCAAACCTGGGACCCTTCAATCACAGGTTGACACTCTATCCATTGAGCCACACTGGCTAGGGCAAGAAAGGATTTTTTTTTTAATTGATTAAGGTATTAACATATGTGTCCTTATCCCCCTTTTGCCCTCCCCACACCCCCACTTATGCCTTCACACCCCTGGTGTGTGTGTTCATTGGTTAGGCTTATATGCATGCATAGAAGTCCTTTGCTTGATCTATCCCCCTTACTCCCATCCTCCCCTACTTTCCCTCTGAGGTTTGACTGCCTGATTGATGCTTCTCTGTCTCTGGATCTGTTTTTGTTCATCAGTTTATGTTGTTAATTATATTCCACAAATGAGTGAGATCATGTGATATTTATCTTTCTCTGACTGGCTTATTTTGCTTAGCATAATGCTTTCCAGTTCCATCCATACTGTTGCAAATGATAACAATTCTTTTTTTTTTTTTTTTTGGTACAGCAGTGTAGTATTCCATTGTGTAGGAATCTGTATACAACATATTTTTAATCCTCTCATTGCTGATGGACACTTAGGCTGTTTCCACATCTTAGCTATGGTAAATTATACCACTATGAACATAGGGATGCATATATTCTTTCTGATTGGTGTTTCTAGTTTTTTGGGACATATTCCTAGAAATGGGATTACTGAGAGTTCCATTTTTAGTTTTTTGAAGGAACTCCATATTGTTTTCCACTGTGGCTGCACCAGTCTACATTCCCCAGTGCATGAGGGTTCCTTTTTCTCCGAATTTTTGCCAGCACTTGTCATTTGTTGATTTGTTGATGATAGCCATTCTGACAGGTGTGAGATGGTACCGCATTGTCGTTTTGATTTGCATCTCTCGGATGATTAGTGACTTTGAGCATGTTTTCATATGTCTCTTGGCCTTCCTTATTTCAGATCTATTTAGGTCGGTTGCCCAGTTTTTGATTGGGTTGTTTATCTTCCTTTTGTTAAGTTGTATGAGTTCCCTGTAAATGTTGGAGATTAAACCCTTGGTTTTTTGGACTTCTTTCAGAAGGTTAACTTGAACCATCAACCCGTTATAAACTGTCAGAATGAATGGGTTCTTCTTAAAAGCTGGCATTTCATTCCTTGAGCAGTTCTTTGTGTGTTGGGGGATATCTACGAAGTGCTTGCTGTGTACCAGGTATAGTGCTCAACATTCGGGTTCCAAAGGTGGAATGGAGGAGAAAGAGACAGGCATACATACATTGCAGTGCGGGGGTTAAGTCACCCCCACAGAGACTCAAGATTCCATGGACAACTTACACTATTGCTTTTTAAGCAAACTTTCTTCAGAGATGGCTCAAAGATAAAGTCAGCCAAGCCTAGTTGGACAAAGGGCCAGGAATACCATAGGCTCCCTCCAACTCAGTGCACTCTTCCAGAAGCTCTGAGGGATGGGTTCCCTGTCTGCTGAGGGGTGGAGAAAAGACAGGCTTTTCAGCCATGGAGAGAGTTCTCTGAAACTGTATTATTGGCCCCGAGTATCGTGCTAGCTGACTTTCTGCAGTCACCCTGTTCCTGGCCACTTATAGCCACGCTGTTCATTCCTACAGCCAATATGGTTGGCACCGACGTTCGCTGAAATCCTTCACTGCAATCACCCCTCTTACCCTGACTTTAGTCTGTCCTGTGTTTTTGTGGAAATTCGAATGAAACTGCATCCAAAATATTCCTTCTCAATTATTCTGGGTTTGCGGATAGCAGAGTAATTAATTTCAGATAACTCCCCCTGTGTCCTACTACAGCCGCCATGGCTTGGGCGCTTTGATTATCTTTTGTGCAAGAGCCAGGGTTTTTCAGTTTTCTATCGATTCTTTTCTGGACTGAGATGTAAATAGCTCAGTGGCCATAGCTGAGACTGCCCGGGCCATAGAAGTTTCGGGGATCATAAGGCCTTTGTCACCAGGCCTCAATGCCTATATTGATGTCTGTCCTGCTTTAGGATTTCATTTGCATTGATTTATAGGCTCCCCCACCCCCATAACTGGCCTTAGATAATTGCATGTTGCTTCACAATACATCCATGGTCACATTCCTGGTTTCCAAGAATGTAAAGTACTAAAGATAGTTACCAAGGGAAGTGAAAAATAGCTTTCTCTTTGCCAGAAGAAAGAAAATCAGTTCTCTGCTGCTTTTCGTTAATAATAAACTTCTGTCGTGAGTATTTGAGTTGTTTAAAAAAAAAAGAGAGAGAGAGAGAGTTTCTGGTCGAGCACTTGATTCCTTGTTAAATATCTGAATGTTTGTTTAAAAATTTTTTTTTCATTTTATTTTGGTAAATTTTGTTTTCTTTTGCCTCCTGCCGGGTAAAGGTTATGAGACTTCTCATTTTAAGCTCCCGACTTCGTGCCTGGAGGTTCAGTTTACCATCTGATTAAGAAAATGCTTAAAGTATGCTCTCCATCTTTGGGTTTTATTTATTTTTTTCTCTAGGTGTAAGTTTTAGTAATTCATAGTTTCTATAAAATTGGTACTTAAGAGTCGGTGACCTGTACCTGGTGTTTAAATAGTAATGAAAATGCTTGCAGTGAAGAAACACGAAAAAATGTCGAATGGTGAATTATTTGATCGTGATGCTGTTTAAATTATCTTCTAAACCATGTGATGTGTAAAGAAAAAATTTAAAGTAATAATAAGGCCAAATAAAGCGCCAAAACTGTTAGAAGCCAACGGCAAACATCTGTTTTGGTCCCGTTCCGTTGTTTTGCTTTATCCAGAATACGTTCCAGAAAAAGTTGGAATTGTGTTTCTGTGTCTGGAGCTCTTTAGTAGGATGAAGCCACCACGTGAAATATTTTGTAGCTGAGTTATTTTGTAAAGCCAGTCATCATTTCATAACTGATCACTTTTGCATTTGGGGAAATTCAGAGTTGGAAAAGATCTGTGAGAAGAGTGCTATACTAATGTCGTAACTGCGGTGTTATAATAACACCTTACATCCGTGTGTGCATCTCTTTGGAGCCTTTCATTCCAACTCTAAATATAGCTTTGCCACTAACGTGGCCTGAGATACAGAGGAGCCAAGGGATGGAACTGTGTGTAAAGTTTTGGGTAACAGAAGACGGAATACCAGGTGGCTTTTCTTCCTTTGACTATTTTAAGTGTTCCCTTGATTGAGGACTTTCAAAGTCTCAACTAAAATATCCCCATATTATGAGATGTTTTGGGTGGCATCATGCAAGATTGTTCAATCTTTTGGGGGCCTTCTAAAATTATGAATCATAAACGTGTGTCTTTCCAGCAACCATTTTACTCAGGCTTATGGAGACATTTCACCTGCCTTGTTAGCTGCCATTGTCTTTAAGCCAGAGATGTCAGGTTCAATGCTTGGGTTGGAAGAGTGGCTATAGCTTTAGTCTAACCTAGAACTTCCCAAGAGATAACAGGCTGAAATCCAGGAACACCTACCACAAACTTACCTTTTTGATAGTTCTTACAGAGAATGGCTTAATTTCTCTTATGGCCAAAGGCTAAAGGTTCCGTCATTTCGTGCAGCGTGTGGACGAGCAGAGCTCATGCTCACAGGTGCCTATTGTGGAGAAGAGTGCCTCTGAAGGTCGTCTGTGAATCCAAGGCATTCTTGTTCATGTTCTGGGTCCAGTCAGATTTTGGAAAGATTGGCCAGTCTTCATGTGTTTATTTGGAGTATGTCTCTTTTACTAGGGTGAATTTTTAGACATTGTCCATAAAATAAAATGTATGTGGTTTTCTGTTTCAAAGATATGGAAGGAAAATATAAACGAAATATCACTAGCTTTCCCCACTGGGGGACATCTCATTCCTAAAGACAACTTTTTAAAAATGCCAAGTCAGTATGATTTAGTGGTTGAGCATTGAACCATGCACCAGGAGGTCACCAGTTCCGTTCCAGGTCAAGGTACATGCTGGAGTTGCTGGCTCGATTCCCACCAGGTGGTGCGCAGGCGACAGATTGATCAATGTGAGGTTTCTCTCTCATCAATGTTTCTATCTCTCCCTCTCCTTAAAATCAATAAAATATTAGAAAAAAATAAAACATAAGAAGGGCAACACGTGGTGAATAAACAAATTTTTCTTCCACTTTAGATATTCTCAGCAATTGAAAAAATACATGATTTTAATATGCTCGCTGACTTCCAGTGGATGGTTACTAAATGGATAACTTATGTGAAAATTCACATATACCACAGTATTAGAGTTGGCATTTTAGGTTCAGTAAAGGCATCTGCACAAAACGGATGACCAGCTGTCTACTTTTAAGCTCTGTATTATTGTGTTTTGTAAGAACATTTAAGAGAGGGTAAATTCCTAGCATAAAAATAACTTACATTTCTGAATAAACTGTGCCTTTAATGGCTTTTTAAAAATATCTCTTTTGGTAGTGAATTTAAAAAAAAATCCTCACTCGAGGATATTTTTTCCCATTGTTTTTATTTTATTTTATTTTTTTTCCCCCCAGAGAGAGTGGAGGGGAGGGTAAGAGTGGGACAAGAGACACTTCGATCGGTTGCCACCCATTTTCAACGGGGCCAGGGCTCGGACTTGCAATCAAGGCATGTGCCCTTGACCGGGAGCAAAACCGGTCAGGGTGCTAATTTCCCCCCTTAATTCTTATGCTGTGGGTTTTAGCTTAAAGGGTTCTAATTGGCAAGGTCAGTTTTGATTGGGGCTAGAAAATTTTTTTTAAATGTGGCTAATGTACAGGAGGAAGTGGTGCTCTCAATTTTAATAAAAGTGATTTTGAGACTGAAGTGATAGTAAAATAAGGGGTGTTAAAATTCCCTTTCATTCCATGGAACAGTATACACAGCAAAGTCTCTGAGAAAAATAAATGTGTTCACACTGGCTAGAAGCTGACTGAGAAGCACTGCTTAGATGACTTGTCATTTCCCACATCACCCTCCCATCCCCAGCCTTCGCCCCGGGACCAGGGCCAAAGTTTGAGGCGTGTGTTTGCTGTGAGTACTTAAGATCATCATATTTTAAAAAGTTAGACAAGAAGGAGGCTCTAGTCTTGGGAAAACCCGGCGTTCGCCAGCGTGGGCAGGCAAGGGAGCTGATTAAGCTCACAGACTTGAGTCAGATGTTGGGTTCAGACCCTTGCTCTGCCATCTATTAACTCTGCATCTGTGGGCTTCATCTCCTTGTGCCTCAGTCTCCTCACTGGAAAACAGGGTCAAGCATATCTATCCTATATGGGTGTTGCAAGGATGAAATGGCACAAGGTAATCAAGGGGAGTCGGCTTCTAGTACTTTCCGTGAGAATATTCTACCTTTCCATGAGCTGTTATTCTTAAAATACTTGAGTTCCCATAAAAGTGCTATTTTTGTGCATACCATTAACAGGGTAGCAATGCTTACACTGAGCAGAGAGGCTGGAGTTGTTAGAAGCTTAATGCAAATAGTGCCTGTTTACTTGGGTATGCTTTTACCAATATGTAATCAGTTTATTTTCTATTTCAGAAGGTAGTATTGTGTAAACAGGCTTAGGGGTTAGTCTGGTACAATTTCAGTAAGCATGTTTGGCCTCAGGAGTACTGTTTGGGAAGAATAAGCAGTTAATTGTACTGAGTTATCTAGGGCCATATAGTGCTAATAAGGTGTGGGTGTAGGCTTCTATCCTGTTATGTTGAAAGGCACTCTCAAAGCGACCCCAGAAATAACTGGAAACTTGGTTCTTTGCACGTGGCAAGCTATCCAGGTACCTCTGTAACCTCCACTGGTTTGCACAATTACAGGGAGTTGAAGGTGTTGCTTGCAGATCCTCTTTCACATACTAAGGGCCACACAAATAAAAATAAATAATGACAAAATGACCTGAGGGTAGCAGTTTTTTAAAAGTATGTTTTTTGTTGATTTCAGAGAAAGGAAGGGAGAGGGAGAGAAAGAGAGAGAGACATCAATGATGAGAATCATGGATCCGCTGCCTCTTGCATGCCTTACACTGGGGATCGAGTCTGAAACCTGGGCATGTGCCCTGACTGGGAATCAAACCGTGTCCTCCTAGTTCATGGATCAACACTCAACCACTGAACCACAGCAGCTGGGCTGAGGGTAGCTATTTTTTGAAAAATTTAAATTTAAGATAACATTTGATACAATCTGGTTGGTTGTTTCTCATGTTAGGAACCGGAGATACTAGCCTTTGAATTATAAACATAGCAATTTCATTTGTTCAACCCAGTACCTGAATAGCAAACAGGATATACCACATTTCCCCTGCAGGCTGGTTGTATCTTAAGTGTAGATTGTAATGTAATCTGAGATAAGGTTTGGCATGTAGATTTGCAATGCCAGCTTTACTTTGCTCTCGGGAGTAACCTCAGGGAGGTTGGCGATAAGAGAGGATTTTGATCACTTGATTAATGCTATTGATTCCTCACATGTTAATTCCTCCTTAAATCATTTGCTCTAATAGCAAACCTTGGGTTAATGGATGGGTTGGAGAGATGCTCAGGCATCTCATGGGGGTTCATGAGTAGGATCCTGACTGAGTGCTTCTCCAACCTAAGCCAAGGTATTGAAGTCACTGTCTGCCCATCTCTTTAGGTCCATTTGAATTTTAAGTCATAGCAAAACTCTTCATCACAGAGTCCGTCATCAGACAATGCCATTCCTTTAAAAAGCAATATTTTAACAACCAAATATGAATTCACATTCTTCACAAAATAATTTCTTTAGAAATATCCCCTTCTTCTGTTCTCTGTTCGTTTCCCTTGTTGTACCAGACCACACCCTTTGATGTCCTAATGTTGACTGTACCATATTACTAGTATGCTAATAGCATTGCCTGGTTAGTTCCTAACAGGATACTTCTTACCTGGCACTTTTGATCCAGAGTATAGATGAAAAAAATGTCATCTTGAATATTCTTTTACGTATGCATTGTGCATTTATTTAGTACCTATTACATGCCAGTCTCTATACACAGGGAGCTTATATTTAAGAAGAGACATTCAAGTGGGTAGCATGAGTGGGACCTTAATTGGGATATATCTACTAGTATGTAGTGCAGTAGGTACACACAGGAAGTCCATTGAGCCCCTGAGAGGAACGTGTGTCAGGGAGAGCAAAGATGAGGAACTTTTTTCTGCCCAAGGCCGTTGGATATCGGGCCATAGAAAATTATCCACTTAGAAATTAGCCTGCTGTATTTGGTCAAACATTTAATTAATTTACCCTAACACCTTGGCAGGGCCAGACCAAATGATTTCATGGGCTTTATAGGGCCTGAGGGCCAGATGTTCCCCATCCCTGTGGCAGAGGGAGCAGCAGCAGGGTCAAAGGCCTAAGGAAAGAGCTGGGTAAATCTTAAAACTTGAGTCATAAGAGAAAATGGATTTAAATAATATGGCTTTTCTCTATACCGGTATTTTGACTTTGTTCATTCTTATTAACAAATTTAATTGAAATTGGCTGTAATTGGTTCTTTTGGCTCTCTATTTTCTTATGACTGCAGTTTTAAAATATCCTATCTAATGAAAAGGTAACATGCAAATTAACCATCACTCTGTCACAAAGATGGTGGTACCCAGTCATCTCAGTCCCGCTGGAGTCTCCCAGTCCTGGGGTGGTGGGTGGAGGGGGTTGGCTGCTGAGAGTGGGCAGCGTGATCAGCCTGGCAGAATGCTTGCTTTGTCACCACAGCAACGAGGCAAGTGTTCCACCCTGACTTCGGAGGGCCTCTGGGTAGTGGGCATGGCATGGCCAGGGGTAGGAGGGCCCCCGGGGGGAGGGGACACTTGCATTGTTGCCCTGGCGACGAGGCAAGTGTTCTGTGCCTGGCCGCCCATGGGCCTCTGGGTTGCGGGTGCTGAGCGGCCAAGCCCCGCTGAGAGCTACTGGCACACGGATTCGTGCACAGGGCTACTAGTATTATTCATGTTTTTCATCTTGTACTCTGAGGTCTCATGTCATTGAATCCATCTTCTTATTAAATTACTAGAGGACCGATGCACAGATTTGTGCACTGGTGGGGTCCCTCAGCCTGGCCTGTGCCCTCTTGCAATCCAGGACCCTTCAGGGGGGCCTGGTCCCTAAAGGCCAGGCCGAGGGACCCCACCGGTGCATGAATCCATGCCTCTAGTGTTCATATAAGGTCTTTGGTTAATCTCTTCCCATCCTCCCCCCTTTCCTCTGAAATTCATCAATCTGTTTCCAGGTGCAGCATTGAGTGATTGCCCCCTGGTGGTCAGTGCATGTCATACTACTGTTCAAATGGTTGGACAGTCGCTTAGGCTTTTATATATATATATAGATTTTATAGTGTGAAACAACAGTTAGGAATTTCTTCCTGTTCCTTGAGTTATATATATTTTTGTTCTAGAGAGATGGGATTAAAAGATAAGGTCTTTATGTTTTTCTGTGTTCTCTCTCTCTCTCTTTCTTTCTCTTTTTTCTTTCCTTATTGTTCTAGTTTGTTTGAATAATGCCATGCCTAGGTGGTTTGGATCAAATTTTCTATCTGTGCTGATATACTGAGGACTACTTTTTGACCTTTTGTCATGTTATCTGACAATAGGTTATTTTTCTTTCTAATTAGCAAAATGAGCAATAGCTCCCCCCAAGCTACATTCGAGAGCTTTATTTTGTGGTTCATTTATGTTTGTTACTGCTGAAACCTCATGTAATGGGCAGGGAAGGAGGAGACCCCACTGAAGTGGAGAGTGCTCCTCATTGGGATACCTGCGCTCTGCCTTCTCTCACCTAAGATTTTGCTAAATTTACTGTGTTACGATTCAAGCTGCTTAGTTTATGTATAGGTGAATGGGTGGGACATAGCCAGTCTGCCTTAATTAATTTCTCCAGTTCCTGGTGAATTTCTAAATACTTTATTTCAATCAGGCTAATCCTATTGACTTTCCTCCTTTTCACTCATTACTCTCCTGAAGTAATTTTCACTGAAAAATATAAAAAAGGCCACACAGTTTGTGCTTTTTTCCAGATTTGAGCTTATAGGAAATAATTCTCAAGATTCCTGCCCATTTGGCTATCAGAAAAGAGAGGGCCTTTTTCACTGGTCTTGAGAAATTTGTTTCTTACCTTGATCATGGAGTTTTAAAGTGTATTATATTCCCTTAAGTTCTTTTTCTTGCTTGGTGGCCCTTGGTAGAATACTTTCACTAATTATATATATATTATTCTAGGGGCGGGGGAGTCTATTGCTCATTTTGCTGATTGAGAAGGATATTCTGTGGTTCAGTTTTCAGCAGTCATCACAGATCTGATAGTTTTGCCCATTAGATAACCTCAAACAACCTCTCTAACTCTGATCCTTTTCTAAGGATTCAGCCTAAATTTCGACAATTTGAAGTAAATTTGCTGATTGAAGCAATTCAGTTGAAGTAAATTTGCTTATTATTTACTCTACAAACCAAAGGAGAATTCCCTTAAGGTTATAGATTGTGGCTCCAGGAAAGGACATTGGCTCACCTGCCTGACTGTGTTGATTGGGCGACCTTCTTCTGATTGGAGGAAAGAACTGGTGTGTGACCTTCTCTCCCTTGCCATGCGGCTCTCTCAGTTCTCTATATTCCTATATGTTGTGTGCTTAAGTAAGGCTCTTTGGCAGTTATGTCCAAGAAGCCATCATGCCCGATCCATAACTCAGTCAGTCTGAGATGCTGTAAAAGCAATGTGACTTTGTGAACACCACCCAATCCCATAGGACACTTACCGCTCCTGAGATGAAAACTTCCATCAGCTCCACCAACTGGAGCCTCAAACGCCCATGTAATTGCCCTACTTGGCAATCTCCTTCTGAATCATCCTTTTTCCATGGCACGGACTATGTGAAAACCGAATGCCCTTGGGAATGAGTGGGTTTGCTGTTGTGCTGGAGTATGACAAATAGATCTATCTGTTTTAGGTAACACTACGCCCCCTCTTACCAGAGGGACCTTCAGAGCTGTTGACTGCCTTCCCACACTTCTTTGTTACCTTAACTCACCTTTATATGAACAACGGGGTTCTCGGACCTATGGACAGGTGACATAATCTCAAACAGAGAAATCCTCCAGAGATGTACCCAGTGAAGAGAAAGTCCATTCTCTTTTCTCCACTTCCTTTACCCTCGCCACTCCCCTTTCAGGAGAAAGAAAGACATTTGATCTGCCCCAAGATAATTTGCAGAATTGAGGTGGGGGCTTACCTGCATTCTGAGTTTCTCTACACTTGCTTGGCTATAGGACCCCTTAGGTCTTATATAATCTTTATTCTGATGGGGAAAGCTACAACATTATTTGGGGGTGATTAAAAACAATTTATGAATTTAAAAATTACAGTAGAAGTTATTGTGGAAGGTAGCTTTCATTTGCTGCTACTTTGGTTTTATAGTTTTTTAAACAATTTCTTAAGTGAATTAAGTGCTGAAAACCCTTTGTCCCCAGGGGATGGTATTATATCCTCAGATTCTCCCACATTTTTTACAAATAAAACTATCATGTAATTTTCTCCTCTTTTGCCTCCTCCTCCTCCGCTTCCTTCAGACCTGGCGACAACTAGTTAATTTTGAAACTTTTAGAGAAATTATTTCAGTGTTACACTGCACCTCTGGGAGAAGAATGGAATATCTCTTCTTTTTTTTTCCATATGCTGACAAAAATCTTCTAATTTCAGAGGGCAATGATGTCACCAGCTAATGAGCAAAATATTTCTCACTAAACAGATGAGTCCTTCCCTTAATCCTTTGTGAAATAAGTAAAAAAAAAAAAAATCCCCGAAGTGTGTTTCATATTTTATTACTCAGACAACTCATAAACACTTTTTAAAAGTAATTCTGGCTTCTTTAGAGAGTGAGATGAATTATTTTATAAACACGAAGAGTAACATTAACCTGATGGCTGTGACTGGGAGGCCCCTGCCACAGCCACTGGTGACGGAGGGGCTGATCGTGAACATACATGCCTCTTCGGAGCCAGGATGCTGCCCCTAAGGTAGGGAGTGACCTTGAATGCATCACTTCTTGGCCTAGTGGAAGGCGATCAGGAATGTTGAAAAGATTATGAAATCCAGCTTGGAGAAGAAGGATTTAAAGCTGTTGTTGATTGCTGTCACATGCTGTTTATAAGGCAAGAGCATTAGCCCAACTCTCCTTTGTCCAGATAGATGGGCATCGAAGGTCAGGGGGGAGAAAGAAGTGGGGTCACAGGCCACTTAAAGGCTGGACATCTAGGCTCATATAGGAACAAGGAAATGCCCCCAACCCATGGCAGGTGCCCATCCCCTCACTGAAGCATCTCCATTTCCCAGCCAAAGGTGAACTCTTCCACGTTCCCAATCCCCATATCTTGTTGTTCTTCTCATACATTTATCACAGTTGACTTATATGAAACATATTTCTAAATTTCTCTTGGGCTCTCATTCTAGAGTAAAAACTTTGTAAGTTCATGTAAAGCTAATTTACACATATTTCTAAACCTCATTCTTGATTCACTGCATTCACTCATTCATTTCATTTAGAAAATATTAGCACAGACAGGTATAATTTTTATTTATCTAAGTGGAAAAGAATACTGTAATGTTCCATGTTGGCAATTGTGTGGGCAACTCGTCCCTCTTTTTATACTACTCTGAGATTTAAAAAATAATACAATGCTTTTTCTGAGCAAATTGTTACTATGTATCAGAAGGGCTCAATGGTTGAGTGTTGTCCTATGAACTAAAAGGTCATAGTGTGATTCCCAGTCAGGGCACATGCCCGGGTTTCAGGCTCATCCCCAGTGGGGGATGTGCAGGAGGCAACCAATCAATGATTCTCTCTCATCATTGATGTTCATATCTCTCTTTCCCTCTCTGAAATCAATGAAAAAAAATATTTTAAAAAAGACCTGAAGATAATACCCATTCACTTACCCATCATCAATACTATAATCTAAACATGCAAATTGACTGTACTTCTGCTATTCCCACAAGCCATGCCCACCATCAATCAGGAGTGAGTATGCAGATTAACCCAACTAAGATGGCTGCAGCAATGGGGCGAGCAGGAGGCTTGGGTTTCCCCAGCAATGAAGGAAGCCAAGCTTCCCGCTTGCCCAGGCTGGCCCTGTCCTCCACTCAAGGCTACAAAGTTTCAATTATAGAAGATAAATAAATCCCAGATACCAGGGGCCTCTGCTTGGGTCATGGTGGGTCATGGCTGGCCTGCAAACTACTACAGGCCCTTCACCCAGGCTTCCCCATGTCTCAAAGGAACCCCTACTCTGATCTGGGACACCCTTCAAGGCAAACTAGCCAGCCCCACCCATACACCAGGCCTCTATCCTATCTAATGAAAGAGTAATATGCAAATTGACTGTCACTTCAACACACAAGATGGCTGCCCCCTTGTGGACACAAGATGGCCAGCAGCGGAGGGCAGTTGGGGATAACCAGGCTGGCAAAGGAGGGAAGTTGGGGGCAACCAGCCCTGCAGGGAAGGGCAGTTGGGGAGGGACCCAGGCCTACAGGGGAGGTCAGGTGTGACCAGACCAGCAAGGGAGGACAGTTAGGGGCAAACAGGCTGGCAGGGGAGCAGTTAGGCATCAATCAGACTTTCAGGGGAGTGGTTAAGGGGTGATCAGGCTGCCAGGCAGAAGCAATGAGGGGCAATCAGGAAGGTAGGTAGGTGAGCAGTTAGAGCTAGCAGTCCTGGATTGTGACAGGAACGTCCGACTGCCTGTTTAGGCTCGATCCCAGTAGGATCAGTCACACATCCCTCGAGGGGTCCCGGATTGGAGAAGGTGCAGGCTGGGCTGAGGGACACCCCTGCCCCATGCACAAATTTTGTGCACTAGGCCTCTAGTCTATTCTATAAATAGAATGTTAGATGTCATAGAAAATTTACAGTATATTGTTCATCAGAGCATTGTTTATAATATTGAAATAATAGAGGCCCAGTGCATGAAATTTGTGCACGGGGTGGTTTCCCTCAGCCCAGCCTGCACCCTCTCCAATCTGGGACTCCTTGGGGGATGTCCAACTGCCAGTTTGGACATCCCTCTCGCTATATGGGACCGCTGGCTCCTAACCACTCATCTGCCTGCCTGCCTGATCACCCCTAACCACTCTGCCTGCCTGATCACCTCTAACTGCCTATGCCTGCCTGCCTGATTGCCCCTAACCACCATGCCTGCCTGCCTGATCACCCCTAACTGCTCCCCTGCCAGCCTGATTACCCCCAACTGCCTTCCCCTGTCATCCTGGTTGCCCTCAATTGCCCTCCCCTGCGGGACTGATTGTCCTAACCCCCTGCTGGCCGGATTTCACCCCCTACTGCTCTCCCTTGCCAGCCGATCGCCCCTAACTGATTCTACCTTGGCCCCCACCACTATGGCTTTGTCTGGAAGGAAGTCTGACATCTGGAAGCTGGCCTGTTGACCCAGTCTAATTAGCATATTACCCTTTCATTAGAAAAGATAGATTATATTGGATAGAATTACTTAAATGGGGGAGGGAGGAGCCTTTTTCAGCAGGAGGAGATGCTCTTGGCAGACAAAAACATATAATCCCTATATCTGGGCTGATAACCAGCCATATGCATTATACTGCCAAACCAGTTATTGAAAAATTGAAGTGCTTTCTTACAACTTACACCAAACAGCTGATGCCCTTAAAACCCCTCCTCAGCTTTTACCTTAGGTTCTGCTTTCACAGTTGACCCAGATTTGGTTCTGATTGGTAACCCAGCACTGACTGCAAGACTGACTTTTGGTTGGTTGAGCCTCTGGTCGTGACAGACACGGTTTTTATGTATTAGGATTGAAACATGCAAATATCCAATGCTGGGGCTACTGTTTAAATAAATAATGGTATACTTTAGTGACTACTATGGAATTTTAATGTGTTTTATTGTTGAATATTTGTTGACATAGGAAAATGTTCAAAATTTTAAAATACAGGTTATAAAACAGTTTGAACAGTATTTATTGAGAACTTCAGGATTTCTCTAAAGAAAACCCTTTGAGTCACACTGTCCCAGAAGGTCACAATTATAAACAGTTTATTTCTATTTACACTGTGTTTTCATGTGAGGGAGGCTTTGCAGATCCTGATAGTGACCTTGGGAGGTGGAGCAGCTTAAGATCATGAGGTCATTGCTTTTTGGAAAAGCAAAACTAAACAAAGTATAGAAAAACAAGAGTGTACGGTGTGTGTGTGTGTGTGTGTGTGTGTGTGTGTGTGTGTGTAAAACAAGTGGATGGACATAAACCTAAAATATTAGTACTATTTTTATTTGAGTAAGGGGATAAGTGATTTCTCATTCTGTGTTTTGTGTTTCTGCATTTTCCAAATTGCCTATAATTAGATACATATGTACAATGAAATATAAACAAATATTACTGAAATACAGATACAGAAATGAATATGACACTGCTCATTGTCCTCATGAAGTTTAGTGGAGGGCTAAATATATTTTGTGCTTTCTATGTTAAAGCCTGTGTAGATTGTTGTACAAACACACAGTTTAAGGAAAATGAGGAGGAAGGCCAGGAGGGCTTTCCAAAGGAGGTGGCATGTGGGACTGAATCTTAAAGGATGAGTAGAAGCTAGGAGGTGGATGGGGTGGTCAGAGATATTTCCAAGAAGGAGACGTGCTAGTGCAAAGGTACACAGGCATGTGAGAATGTAGGTATTTGAGATGGTCATAGGATAAGAACGAGGGGCAGTAAAAGGCCCGTCCCACGTAGTGTTTGTATAGTAGAGTTCCTGGAAAAAAGGGTAGGGCTCTGACCATGCAAAGTCATGTTTCATGACAAGTCCTTTGGATGTTGTTCTGAGGAACTAATGAACAATGAACAGTAGGAGTTAAATCTGTCCTCAGCAAATTTGCGCACCTACTTACAGTGTGCTGGGTGAGTTCAAGTCCATCATCCAATTAACCAGCCATACCCTGTCCTCATGAAATTTGTCCCTGCTGTATCCACCTTCCCTCCACCAGGAAGCTTTCCAGGTTGGTCTGGCCAAGCCTAGTCCTTCAAAAATCCCACCGTTTATTCTGATACGGAGCAAGGGCTGGGAGCTACGGGACCGGAGAGTTTCAACCTCCTCATTCCACATTGATGACGCACATATGCAGTGAGGGCCCGCGTGGTGAGTCCTTCACGGGCACTGTAAATGCCAGGACAGGGGACAGACATGCTCCCTGTCCCTTGGACCTTCCTGTCTTCTGAAAGACAAGCCTGTGTTGGGTGCCCATGTGGTGGTTAAAAAGGGGTGTTTGAGAGGAGTTGGCCTCTAGAGGTTCTTCCCTCCACAGAGCCTGGCTCAGTTACTGCCCAGCTTCTCGTAGATCTTACACTGATAGAGGCTTTGCTGCCTCCCAGGCTCCGGTACTTGCCTTCAGGGTCATCTTTATCTTCTCAGGAATGTAGGACGTTTATCTCTGCCTATTTGGAAAAGGAGGGACCTTACGAAACACATCCAAGGCACATGCTGTTCCACCAGTGGCATAAGGGCCCGGACCCTAGCATTCCTAAGTCTGCTCAGAATCTGCTCTTCAGACCCAACCTCAAATGTTGGCCACATCGCCAGCTTTCACATGTTTTCTTTGCCTTTGCTATTTGCACAGCACCTAAAGAGCAGTTTGTAAGCATTGAAACTGGTCTTGTTTGAGTTCTAATCGGTTAACAGACAGCAAGTACTTACTGAGTTCTAGTTGTCGATCATACCTAGACAAGTTTCCAAACAACATACTAAGATAATTGTTATTTGACTGCATTTACGTGGAGGGATACCAAGACCCAGAGAAGTGATGTGATTGGCTGGAGAACTTGGAAATGAAGCCCAGGTTGTTCCTGCTCCAAAGACTTTGGACTCCCATCTTCCCTTTACCCCACTCTCCTGAGGGGCATCTGCCTTTTCTTAGTTTTCTCCAAGGAGCACATTCAACCAAGGACTGCTGCTGACCGTTTTAAGGAATCTGAAGCGTAATGTTGCGTGCAGTGTGGTTGTCCGGCTTCGGTGGAAAAATCCCATGTAGAGGTGGGAGGTGTAGGAGCAAACCCATGAAGTCTTGGATTCTTTGCTCCACCATTTACCGTCTGTGCAATGTGATCGTCCGCCTAAATGCTTGGCACACTTCGAGGCACATGTGGGCCCTCACTGGGCAATGGGAAGGTGGCGTACGTGAAAGCAGAGCCGTGTCAGCGAACGGCTTGGTGAAATGGGGAACTAGGCAGAATAGGGAAGGTATGGCGAGCCCTGGCGGGGAGAAGTAATAGGAAATGCCATCAGGGTAGGAGGAAACATTTCTGGGGCAGAAAATTGGGGGATTCTTGCTAAAGAGTGAGAGATGCTACCAGGGCCCCCAAGGAATGAGCAGGACAGGTGCCCAGGAAAAGGGGGTGAGCTCCGGCAGTCAGTGGCACAGCCTGGGATCTCCTCCTGGGAAACCTGATTGCCTTTGTGCTGTGTAATGTCCTTCCAAGAGAGGGAACTTTATACAATACCCCAGGACAGACCCACACTACGCGAGAGGCCCCGGGAGTGGGCAGCTCACACTGTGCGGCGGGAACGTACGGCTTTCCCAAGTGAATGACTTTACCCCTGAAAATACAGACACGCCTGGCAGCCCAGGACATGGGAACTTCACGGGGGTCCTCAGTCCTGTTTGCTTCCATGGTGTTCTGCTTAATTGACAGCATGTGCTCCTTGCTCCCCAGCCCGCCTGAGAAAACTCAGTGATCCTATTGCTCCCATTTCTGGGAAACAAGAGAGCTCAGCTGCTCTGAGAGGATTGCTCCCACCCCGACATGGGCTTTTTCCACCGCAGCCTGACAACCACGCTGCACGCAGCATTATGCTTCAGGTTCCTTAAAACGCTCAGCAGAAAGTCCTAGGTTGAATGTGCTCCTTGGAGAAAACTAAGACAATTTGGTGAGACAGTTTTAGAAGTGACTGTGGAGGGGAAAGCGCCCTACACGGACACCCGGGGTTAAAATAGGAAAAGGAGTGAGAAAGTGGCAACTCGAGGAGAAAACCAAAATCATAAGTTTTAATTCAGTCATTTCAGAAATAGCCATTGGACGGTGTCTATTTTCAATCGAGACGACTCCTCTTGGGCTGTTTAAAGGAGTATCTGCGAAAGAGATCTTTTCTAAGTCCCGTCGCTCGTACGGGTTGGTCCTTGTCCGGATTTGCTCAGCTTCTCGCGTTCTTTTTTTTTTTCTTTTTTTTTTTTCTTTCTCTTGAATTCCTTAGACAGTAATTAAGGAACTGGAGGCCAGCGGGGGGTCAGGGAGCCTTCGTCAGTGAAAACAGGGATTGTTTGCCACGTACAACACTGCCTTTTTTCCTTGTGGTGAATAGAAGATTTGCTTAGAGCCGATGACTTATGCCTTTCTTACAAGTTATGCAGTTAGCGAGGAACCGGGCACTCCGCAAGCAGAAAGCAGCTAATTGAATCCAGTGTCCTCACATTTTTTTTTTTCCTTTTGGGATCCTAAGCCGTGCCGGTGGAGCCTGTCTGATCATGTAACTCCAAAGGACCATGTTCCAGAGCTGCCTGATCCTCACTTTGAGATCAGAGTTGACAGAAGGAGAGTGAAGGAAGACGTTCTCACAGTGGGGCGGGGTGGGGTGCCGGACGTGCTCAGAATTACCCTTTCAGCCTGCTAAATGCCGAAGCCGGTAAGTTCGCTAGGCATGTTTCATACAGAAGGGAAAAGGGGCTTTTTTTCTGTCATTTCAAGGCAAAGCCCTGGATTGCTCTTGGATTATTCCTGCTACGAGGCTTTTTTTTTTTTTCGCTTCTGAGTCCTCTAGATTTGTTCTTCTCCTCTTGTTTACTTCCCCACCTCCTAACTCCGAGCATTCTCTCCTAGCCTGCTCACCCAATAATAAGGCATGTCTTTTGCAGGAGAAAAGTGAATATGGTTTTGAGAGATCAGTGAGGATGCGAGGGATGGAGTACCCAGCGGTGGGAACTCAGTTTTCTGTTGTGGAGGCTTTTAGTTGGGAGGACGCCTTTAGACATCCTTGCAGCTGCTTTTCCTAAAGCTGCAGCCGTTACAGCTTCCTTCTCTTAGCCTGGAAGGTTAGCGCCATTGAGAAAGCGGACCTCGGAAGCTGGAGCGTCTGTGTCTGCTTGCGCGGTGGGTTAACCAAACACCGTTGTGTGAATTTCACAGGCAAATACATTTCCAATTTCTGGAAGACTTTTCCAGAAATGCTTACGTATCTTAGAGTGGTATGTGCTATCTCTGGGGGAGAGAGGTCGCCTTAGTGTGGCTGTTAATTGAGACTCTGCAAGGGGTGTTTGGAGCTGGAGGAGCAAGCTGAGTGTGTTTCTGCAGAAGGCGCGGTGGGAATCCTGTGCTCACTGTGGTCTCAAACGATCCCTAGAGGGTTCTGGTTGCTCCTTGCAACCTGTGTGACAGTCCATTACGCCTGTCCCTGCACCGCCGTGCCATGCAGCTTTTGGGAAGCATTTATTTGTCTCGTCAGAGTTGCAGAAATTGTAGTTACGGGGTTCAGCGAAGTGTCTGTTTTCTGACCTGCAGTGACGGGCTTACATTGAAGAGCGAGGGGATACTATGAGTGTGCGCCAGTACACAAATGTTTGTATCAACACATGCTGTTAATTGTGCTCCTTCTTCTCCGATCATTTTTTAATGTAGCTGTGTTATAAAAACCTCCACGCTGGCTCCATGTCTTTCCTATTAGAACATTGCAGATGTGTCAAGGACGCACATGTTCCAAAAGAAGCTGAGCAGGAAGGAGGCTCCACCCACCTTTGCGAGCCAAAGGGCCCCCTACGTTCCTCATTCAGTACCCTGGCAGGCAGCGGTGTACTATCTCTTTAAAGCGGCTATAGTTTTGTGCTTTGGCTT
>PVJN01035225.1:0-22251 GCA_004026805.1 Lasiurus borealis
GACACAGGCCGTCTTCAACCAGTCACAGGCCGGCTCCAACCAGACACAGGCCGTCTTCAACCAGACACAGGCCGGCTTCAACCAGACGCAGGCCGGCTTCAACCAGACGCAGGCCGGTCCGGTCACAAAAAGCACATCCAGGGAAGCGACCGGCAGCATCCTGAACCAAACCTCGGGGGGCGTGGCGACGCCCTCTCCCGTCCCATGGGCCACCGAGACGTGGGGAGCCAACCACAGCTCCCCTGCAGTCACAGCAGGGAGGACACCCAGGGCCGACGCGGGCACCTCCACAGCGGCCACGGGTCCTGCCAACCTCACGGACTCCGCGGTGCCCACGCCGCCGTCCACACGGCCAACCCCGGCGTCCACGGCTGCCCCCAGCACCCCCCACACCCGGACACCCAGCGGCAGGACGTCCCCAACAGCAGCGCCTTGGACGACGCTGGCCACCAGCACGCAGACTGCCGTCAACGCCACCATGGCAAATGCAGGCAGTGCCCGGGGCTCACTGAGTCCTGCCACCGCCACCATCGCCACCACGGCAAATGCAGGCAGCACCCGGGGCTCGCCGAGTCCCGCCGAGCACACGCCCCGCCACTCCACCGCCAGCCCCGCACTCCCCGCGAGTCCCCACACACTGAACACGTCCACCCGAGGCCCCACCGCCCGGCCGTCGACTGCCGGACCCGTGACAGCCACGGCAAGTCGGCCCGCCCCGCCCCTGGAGGACACCACCCCAGAGCCTACCCCCTCCCTGGCCTCCTTGTCCACCACAGCGGCAACCGCTGAGGGGACCGCTGCCAGCACGGGGCCAGCTCCTGTGCCACGGACCAGCCCCACCCCCGGGACGGAGGCCACGCCTCCCACCACACGGCCCAGCCCTGTCTCATCTCCCCGGGGGCCTGAGGGGCCCACCCCACCCTCCACCCCCGAGCAGGTGCGGCCTGAGGCCACGGGTGGCACCACCTCCGCCGGGCCAACCCCCGGGAGCTCGGGGCACCCGCCGACGCCAACCACGGACTCGTGCCAGCTCAGCACGCAGGGCCAGTACCTGGCGGTCACCACCAGGACCCTGCCCCTGACCCCCGTGGACCGGGGGGCGCTGCTGGCCATGCTCCTGCTCGGGGTGGCCCTGCTCTTAGCCGTCGTGGTCCTGTTCGCGCTGCAGGCCTACGAGAACTACAAGAAGAAGGACTACACGCAGGTGGACTACCTGATCAACGGCATGTACGCCGACTCGGAGATGTGAGCTCCGGCCGGGCGGGCCCCCGGGGGCCGGGCCCCGCCCTCTGCCCGCCCGCCCGCCCACGGGCCCTCCGAGACCAAACCAAGTGCTTCCAGCCCTCCGGTGCCACCCAGGACGTCCGCCCGACGTTTACACTGATTCAGTCACCCAAAGGCCGCTGCTTTTTTCCAGATTTATTTTTGTAGACGATCATGTCGATGGAGCAGGCGATGATTGGGGTGGGGGGGGGTGGCATGGGGCGGGGTGGGGGGGCGTTGGTGTGACAGACCCCGGCAGGAATTAAAGCAACGGCCCCTTTCCCTTCGGAGCTTTCCGTTCAGACCGAGTGTCCCCAGGTACCTGGCCCCGCCCCCTGGCCAAGGGGAGCCTGTGCAGATACAAGGGCCTTGCACTTGGCCTTCACTCTGGTGCCCACACCTGCCCACACCCAGCGGGGAAGGGGGGTCCTCTGGTGCCACGTGGAGACCGCCCTTTCCTCTGATCCCCCTCTCTCCCCGGACCGTTAGGGGGTGGGCCCCGTGGGGTTTGATTTGGGCCTGAAACTGCTCCCACCGAGTGAACCGCACCTGAGCCGCACGCTGCAGCCAGTCAGCTGGCCCTGCACGGGCGCCCTCGCCTCAGGCGCTCATTATCAGCACCTCCTCCCAGGTCACCCTGGAACCTGGGGAGCCCCGGGCCCCAGGGAGTGCAGGGCCCGCTCCCCTCGGCTGGACCATCGCCCGGGGTCCCCGGCTCCTACGTCCCAACACCGAGGGCCCTCAGAGCCCACACCGTGTCCTTGTCGTGTCCCGGCTACTGTCCTGCTGAATGCAGGGGACACATTTCGCTCCCCCTGAACCCGGGGAGGTCAGCTTCCCTCCCCGTTTTATTTTTTTTTTAAATTATTTTCATTGATTTCAGAGGAAGGAAGAGAGAGAGAGAAATGTCAATGATGAGAGGGAATCATTGATCGGCTGCCTCTCACACACTGCCTGCTGGGGATGGAGCCTGCAACCCAGGCATGTGCCCTTGACTGGAATCAACCCGGGATCCTTCCGTCCACAGGCCAATGCTCTATCCACTGAGCCACACTGGCTAGGGCTTCCCTCCCCATTTTAAAGGCGTCCACCCCTGCACAGAGGAGACACCCACCACGGGGGCCACAGGCAGGGTAAGCCCGCCCTCTAGAGTTCGCTCTTGAACAACGCCAGGAGGGCTGAAGGCAGCAGGCAAATCTCCCCTCCCCCCCCCCCACCTGCGCTGGGCTCTCCGCACGCAGATTCTCAGGCCAGTGCGCTCTGGGACTGCAGGGCTCACTCGCCTGTGAGTGAGTGGCCTTCCTCTGCCCCAGGCGGGGAGAGCTGCCGGCAGCACGCAGGCTGGCACCCAGGCCCGGTCTGCAGCTGCTGCCCGCCCAGAGCAAGCGTGGCACGTACTGGAGCCTGGCTGCTTCCCCTGTGACATGGGGACACGGAATAGCATCCTATATGGACCCGGGGAGGGGGTGCGGGGGCATCACTCCTGCTCCTCTCCCTGAAGCCTGAGGAAGAGATGGATTTCGGTGACCCCAGGCCCCCATCGCAGAGGCCTCCGAGCCAGGCCTGGTAACCGTCCCTCTCGCTTAAGTGCCTCTTCCTCCTCCAAAAGGGGCTTCAAATGGCCCCGGATAAAGACAGCAGCGGGACCCCCAGCTCCGTGAGAGGATGGAGAGGGCACAGGTGGGAGCAGGGTCGGAACTCCACGCCACCCTCACTGGTTGGTCCACAGGTCCCTCCCCCCTCTCAGGCCTCCACTGAGGAGCCGAGCTGTGAGCAGCTGAGCCCAGGCAGCCTGCGCCCTCCTGCTTCTCCCTCCCTCCCCGCCGCCCACCTGAGCCCGTCCGCCCAGGTGACCGCGGCGCGGGGATTGCTCCAGGCCCACCTTGTCAGCCTGCGGCCCCGAGCTCCAGCCGGCTGGCGGCACTGCCCGGGACAGGCTGCTGTGAAGGGCAGGCTCCGCCCGCCCGGGCTGAGTTTCACCTGGAGCTGGAGCCCTGAGCCCACGTGAGGCCAAATCCACCTGCGCCCTGAATCCACGTGAGCCCATGTGAGTCCTGAGCCCACGTGAGCCCTGAATCCACGTGAGCCCTGAATCCACTTGAGCCCTGAGCCCACGTGAGCCCTGAACCCACATGAGGCCTAAACCCACGTGAGGCCTGAGCCCACGTGAGCTCCGAATCCACGTGAGGTCAAACCCACGTGAGCCCTGAACCCACGTGAGCCCTGAGCCCACGTGAGCCCCAATCCGTGTGAGCCAGGGCGCAGAGACGTTCTCATAGACCAGGTGCCCCGTTCCTTTCCGGGCACGGAGGACACGGGGCCCCAATGGACTGGCCCAGCTTGTGATCAGGGCCTCTGCCTGGCACCCCTCCACCCAAGGAATGGGGCACGGGGTGCCACAGGGCCTGCCTGTCCTGCAGCCCCAGCCAGGGCCTCTGCACACATGGCTGCTCCCCTGAGCTGGAAACCTGTGCTTCTGCCCGAGTCCAACAGACCCCCTCGGTGTTCCCGCGAGCACTGCGCTCTCCTGCCGGCGCTGCTGCTGCTTTCGGGGGCCCGCCCGGCCCAGCGCGCCCCACCGGCAGCCAGCGGCCCTCCGAACGCAAACCCGCCATTTTCCTGGCCAACAGCCCTTCCCGGAGACGTGTCAGGCTGTGCCTGCATTCCAGGCCAGGGCAGACCCCGCCAGGGGTCCCTGCGAGTGGAGCAGGAGGGCCAGCGCTGGGCTCCAGACTCAGAGAGCCCCTCCACGCAGGCTGCCCAAATCTGGGGCCACAGGTCCACGCCCTGGGCTATCCCCTGCCTTGGAGGCCACCAGACTGTAGTGACCAGGCAGCCATTCCTGGCCGGCAGGAAAGTCCTGTTTAGCATTAGCTTATCGGGCGCTTATTGAGGGCCCACTGAGTGCTAACCATTGGGGATTCAGAGATGAAGCTGCCCACCCTGACCCCAGAGCACCCGGTGCAAGGGAGGTGGGGGGGAAGGTGCCATAGGAAGGTGGGAAGAAGAGGTGGGCACACAGAGCAGGCAGCAGGCCCTCCTGGGAGCTCGGGGCCTGCTGCCATGCTGCTTCAGTGCCCAGAGCAAGGCTGGCACACGGCAGGTGCGGGTCTACTGGGTGCAGCCAAATCCACAAAGGCCGCGGCAGAAGTGAGAGGCCGGCGTGGCCCCCAGGGGGCGCTATTCCCTCACAGTGAGGAAACTGAGGCAGGGGAAGGCCACGTCGCTGCCCAAGGTCATCCTCCACTTGGCAGGATGGGATGCGCTCCAGGTCTGTCGGTCAGTCTGTCTACAGCGGTGGCACAGACAGCCTGGGGGCGTGGGGATGCCGTCTCTGGGGCCACAGCCACACTGGGCGCCCAGCAGGCGGGGCCCCGCTTCCTCTGGGAGAGCCAGCATCGCCCCTCCGCCCCCCACTCCCTCCAGGAAAGTGCAAGGGCTCCCCCTGGTGGCCGAGGCTCCTTCCAGCACCTCCCCTCCCCCGGGCTGGGAGCTGCCCGTGGCCAGAGGCAGTTCTTGGGAGACGCCCTGCAGCCCAGCTCCCTGGCCCCGGAAGCTCCCCGGTTCCCCCGCTGCGAGACCACGCACCTCTCAGTGCCCCCGGGCCAGGGGCCTCCTCTTCTGAGACAGTGTTCTCCGGGGCACTGGGGCATTTGTGCCCTGACGTCTCCCTGCGTCAGGGTCCTAAGGAGCCTCAGGTGTGGGCGGTTCTCCTGGGGGCGGACCTGCTTCCAAGCTCCCCTGGTTCTGGGCAGAATCCCGGCCGCTGGCGGCAGGCTGGGGGCTCCCTCCCTCCTTCAACTCCCTCCATGGCAGCCTGCTCCTTCAAAGCCAGCACTGGCGAGGGTCTCCCAGCAAGATAAACATCAAGATCTGCTATTTTACTGTGAACTGTAGACAATGACATAAAATCAGCCATTTTAAGACAATTAAAGGTGTACAAGCTCAGGGGCATCGAGTACATCCACAATAGTGTGCAACTTTCATCACTCCTTCCAGAACTTTCCTCACCCCAAACAGAAACTTCTCCTTAGGCAACAACTCTCCCTCTCCCACGCCCCCCCGACCCCCTCCACCCCTGTTTTTCCCCCATTCCCTTCCCCTATCCCCTCCCGTCCTCCTCCCCCCACGCCCGGCAAGCCCTGTGCTACTTTCTGTCTTTATGAACTGGCCCATTCAAAATAGAGTGGAAATGCAATATTTGTCCTTTCATTTCTGGTTTTCATGATTCGAGTCTTCTTTTTTTTCCCCTCTCAGTTAATCTAACTGAAGGTTAGGCAAATTTGAAAAGATCAACAATTCGATTTAAAAATCCGTAGGGAATGACAAAGGATTTAGAAAAAGCAAAACAAATTTGGAAACACACACACACACACACACACACACACACACACACGCACTCCCTGAATTTTTAACAAAGATGAAAATGCACGTCAATGAACAGAGAATAGCCTTTCAACAAATGCTGCTGGAACAATTGGAGGGAGAGAGACTGTAGACAGACTGACTGACAGACCTGGAGCACATAAAAATTAACCGAACCTGGCTGGTGTGGCTCAGAGGTTGAGTGGAGACACCTGAGCCAGGTCAGAGCACGTGCCCGGGTTTTGAGCTCCACCCCCAGTAGGGGGTGGGCAGGAGGCAGCTGATTGATGTTTCTCTCTCTTCTATGTTTCTATTTCTCTCTCTCCTTTTTCCTTCCTCTCTTTAAAAATCAATAAAAACATGGGGAAAAAAAGACAGAAACAGCAAATAAGCTTATGAGAAAATGCTTAACATCACTCATTAGTCGCTAGGGAAACGCAAATTAAAGCCACACGATGCCTCCTTCCAGACCTATCCTATCTAATACTGAGGGAATATGCTAATTGACCATCACCCCATCACCAAGATGGCTGCACCCACAGCTGAGGCCAAGTTCCCATAAGGAGCCTTAAGGAGCGATCAGCAGGGATCTGAGGTTACACCCTTCCCTGCCCCCATGGGGCTTGACAGGGGACCTCAGGCCACGTCCCCTGCCCTGGCACCAGGCTGGGGGATCTCAGCTGTGCCCCCCACCAGGTGGGGCTTGACAGGGGACTTCAGGCCACACAACACACCCCAGCACCAGGCCAGGGGACCTGAGGCTGTGCCCCCCTGGCTGGCTGGGCTTCGTAAGGGATCTCAGGCCATGCCCCTCACCCCGCCGGGCTTGACAGGGGACCTCAAGGTGCACCCCAGTGCTGGGTTGGGGGAACTCAGGCTGTGCCCCCTCCTGGTGGGGCTGGACAGGAAACCTGAAGTTGCACCCTGTAGCTGGTGGGGCTTGATGGGGGACCTGAAGCTGCACCCCCTCCCAGTTCTGGGCCAGGGGACCTGAGGCTGTGCCCCCCTGCCTGGCAGGGCTTGACAAGGGTGGGACTGGCTGGGTCTGGATCTAGCCCAATGGTGGAGAGGGAGCTGGCTGGGTCTGGGTCTCACATGATTTTGAGGTGCATGTCGGTGGGCGGGAACTTGACTCTGGGCCCTGTGTTGCACCCCAGACTCTGATGGGAGGAAGGTTTTCATATACATTTTACTGATTTTCTTTCATCTCTGACACTTCTATTACAGAGAAAGGGCAAGTAGCAATATTAAATTACTTCCTCTAATTAATCACGAATTTTGTGCACCTGACCACTAGTGGCTAAATAAAAAGACTGACCATACCAAGTGTGGACAAGGCTGGGAAGGAGCTAGGTCTCACACACGGCTGGAATGCAGAATGGTATGGAATCTGGAAAATGATTGGGCACTTTTCAAAAATATATATATTTTTAAAAATACACGTTTTTATTGAGGTCAGAGAGGAAGGGACAGGGAGAGAGATAGAGAAACATCAGTGATGAGAGAAAATCATTGGCCAGCTGCCTCCTGCACGCCCTCTACTGGGGATCAAGCCTGCAACCCAGAAATGTGCCCTTGACTGGGGGAATTGAACCTGGGACCCTGCAGTCTTCAGGCCAACGCTCTATCCACTGAGCCAAACCAGCTAGGGCACACTTTCTTTCTTTCTTTTTTTCCCAAATATATTTTATTGATTTTTCACAGAGAAGGGAGAGGGAGAGAAAGTTGGAAACATAGATGAGAGAGAGACATCAATCAGCTGCCTCCTGCACGCCCCCTACTGGGGATGCGCCCACAACTAATGTACATGCCCTTGACCAGAATCGAACCTGGGACCTCTCAGTCTACAGGCCGATGCTCTATCCACTGAGCCAAACCGATTTCGGCAGCACTTTCTTATAAAATTAAAAATATGCCATTTGGCCCTAGCTGGATTGGCTCAGTGGATAGAGAGCATCAGCCTGTGGACTAAAGGGTTCCAGGTTCGATTCCCGCCAAGGGCACAGACCTGAGTTCAAGGCTTGATCCCTAGTAAGGGGTGTGCAGGAGGTAGCTGATCAATGATTCTCTCATTGATGTTTCTATCTCTCACTCCTTCTCCTTTCCTTTCTGAAATCAATAAAGAAATATATATATTTTTTAAAAGAGAAAGAGCCACACATATACAGAACTTGAAATATCTTTAAAAAAATAAAAATAGCCTGACTGGTTTTGCTCAATGGATAGAGTGTCAGCCTGCAGACTGAGCAGTCCCAGATTCGATTCCGGTCAAGGGCATGTACCTTGGGAGTGTGCAGGAGGCAGCTAATCGATGTTTCTCTCTCATCAGTGTTTCTACATCTCTAGCCCTCTCCCTCCCTCTCTGTAAAAAATCAATAAAATATATATTTTTAAAAAAATAAAAATAGCTGAGACCGGTTTGGCTCAGTGGATAGAGCGTCGGCTTGCGGACTGAAAGATCCCAGGTTCGATTCCGGTCAAGGGCATGTACCTTGGTTGCGGGCACATCCCCAGTAGGGGACGTGCAGGAGGCGGCTGATTGATGTCTCTCTCATTGATGTTTCTAACTATCCTTCTCCCTTCCTCTCTGTAAAAAATCAATAAAATATATTAAAAAATAAAAATAAATAAAAAACAAAAATATGCTGTTTGGCCCAGCAACCCCTCTTCTGGTTATCTTCCCGAGAGAAAGGAAAACTCACCTTCACACTGGAACCCAGACATGAGCGTTTCCAGCAGTAGCACGCATGGCCGTGAAGCCCTGGAACTGGCGCCATGTCCTCCCCGGGGGAAGGGAGAGGCACCTGAGGACACTCACACCACGAAACACTGCTCTGAGGTGTGAGAAGCCAATGATTGATTCAACCACCACTCGAAAGGCCCTCAAAGCTGATGCTGAGTGTCATGCTGATCGGACATTCCAGAAAAGGACAGACCAGTGGTTTCCGGGGCGGACGGTGGTCTGACTCTAAAGAGGTAGCCTGAGGACTGTTTTATATTCTCGCTGAGCTGAGGGACACCCGGATCTACACACATGCAAAGAAGTGTGTACACCTCACCCAATGCCTCTCCTTTAAAAAACGTAGCTCCGCATCGGAAACAATTTTCTATTTTGTCCAGCATTTCCTGGTGTTCACAGCAGATGGGGTTTTCAGGGTATCGTACCCCACCTTGTTGCCAGAGCAACGCCCTGATACTTTGAACTCTTTATCTGCAGACTCTCTTCCTTCCTCCAGTCCACCCGGACTACTCTCCCTCCAAAACAGTGGTTCTCAACCTTCCTAAGGCCGCGACCCTTGCATACAGTTCCTCATGTGGTGGTGACCCCCAACCATGAAATTTTGCTACTGTTATGCATCGTGATGTAAATATCTGCATTTTCCGATGGTCTTAGGCGACCCCTGTGAAAGGGTCGTTCGACTCCCAAAGGGGTCCCGACCCACAGGTTGAGAACCGCTGCTCCAAAATCTGCCTGCCTCAGACACACCTCTCTCTAAGCCACCCACAGGAGGAATGTTGCCCCAGGGGGCATTGGCACTGTCTGGAGGCATTTGGGTTATCCTGGCCAGGATGGGGTGGGTAATGACCAGGGATGCCGCTACGCATCCTATAATACTCAGGACAGCACCCACGACAAAGCATGATTGAGCTGCAGATGTCAAGGGAGCCAGGACTGAGAGAGCCTGCCTGAACCTCGATCCAGGAACCAGCAGCCCTGAACCTCGATCCAGGAACCAGCAGCCCTGAGCCTCGATCCAGGAACCAGCACCCTCACGCCGCAGACTCCCCCGAAGCCATTTCAACCCAACGCAGGCCTCCTGGCCCGGCCTCTCCCTCCAGCCGGCAGCCCGGGGCCCACCCCTCCCCCGCTCCCCAGTGAATATTCTCATCTTAGTCAAGCCTCTCCCGATGATAAGAACCACAAGACAAATCAAAATCGGGCAACAGACGGCTTTCGTGGGACAACTCACATGTAACGTTTATTGAACACGGACACAGAGCACCCTCGTCTTCGCCGTCCTCCTTGGAGGTAGGAGTGACACTGCCCCTTTCACAGGGGCCTTACGGACCCCCCAGGTGGGGAGGGGTGCGAGGCTGCCCCAGGATCTCGAACAGGAAGCCGGAAAGACAGGACCAAGGAGCTGGTCTGCCAGCCCTGACTTCAGTCTCTCTCGACCCGATGCAGGAGACCCCGTACAAATGGCATTTGTGACGGCTAAATTCAAATCCTTTGTTCAGTTTTTTTTTTTTCAAATTAAAAACATTTTTGGGGAACAGTTTTAGATCTACAGAAAAATTGGGCAGCCGGTACAGAGAGTTCTCACCCACAACGCCCTCCCCGCCAATAGTGTTTCCTATTCGTAACATCTTGTATTATTAGTGTGATACATTTGTTACACTTAAGGAACCAATACTGATACATTTTATAGCCGGAATCCAGAGTTATATCAAGTATAACTATGTAGCCATCATTATGAAATCACTAGAGGCCCGGTGCAGGGATTCCGGCACATTGAAAGGAAATTCATCAGAAGGTGGCCTGCAGGGTGGGATGGGCCAGACACACCTGGGAGCAACCTCTCCCGGTCCCTCCCAGGCCGGCTGCACCTGGGCTGGTGCTGGGCTCCCAGGGCGTCTGGGGAGTGGAGTGGGAGAGGCACTCTGCAAAGTAGCTGCTGCTCCACAGCCCGTGCGTGGAGCTTCTGCCCCCTGGTGGTCCATGTGCGTCATACCTACTGCCCTGCCAGTTGGCCAGTCCAGTCAGCAGGTTGCTCAGCCTTTTATTTTTTTATTTTTTTAATATATTTTATTGATTTTTTTACAGAGAGGAAAGGAGAAAGATGGAGAGTTAGAAACATCAATGAGAAATAGACATCCATCAGCTGCCTCCTGCACGCCCCCTACTGGGGATGTGCCCACAACCAAGGTACATGCCCTTGACTGGAATCCAACCCGGGACCTTTCAGTCCGAAGGCCGATGCTCTATCCACTGAGCCAAACCGGTTTTGGCTGCTCAGCCTTTTATATATAGAGATGTGGGTTATGGTATTACATGGAGCAGCTTCCCGCCCAAGAGTCTTCTGTGTTTGTCCTTTTAGTTTGCCATTCCCTCAATGACACATGCTGTTTCCTTTCTCTCCCATTTTGTGGGAAACGTTTGTATGAGACATATTATTACTTCCTTAAATACATACTAGAATTGACCATTGAAGCCATCTGGGCAAGAAGGTTCTAGTTTGTTTCCTTTGGTGGTGGTGTCCTTTTGTGTGTTCATGTGTGTGTGTGTGTAAATATTTTCCATAATGAATTCATGTACTCACATAGGTTTGGGGCTATTCAGGTTTTTTGTTTTTTCTTTAGTCAGTTGTAGTATTTTTGCCTTTCAAGAGCTATGCTCATTTTATATAACTTGTCAATTTTATTAAAATTAACTTACTTATATATGAGTACGACTTGTATCCAAATAAATAAAGAATACTTATAATTCAATCATAAGACTTAAAAATTGGCAAAAGAACCCTGGCCGGTGCCGAAACCGGTGTGGCTCAGTAGATAGAGCGTCAGTCTGCAGACTGAAGGGTCCCAGGTTCAATACCCGTCAAGGGCATGTACCTTGGTTGCGGGTACATCTCCAGTAGGGGGTGTGCAGGAAGCAACTGATTGATGCCTCTCTCTCTCATCGATGAAGGCCTGGTCAACCCTAACTGCCCTCCCTTGCAGGCCTAGTCCCTCCCAACTGCCCTCCCCTGCTGGCCATCTTGTGTCCACATGGGGGCAGCCATCTTTGACCACATGAGGGCAGCCATCTTGTGTGTTGGAATGATGGTCAATCTGCATATTACTCTTTTATTAGATAGGATAGAGGCCTGCTGCACGGATGGGGGCCAGCTGGTTTGCCCTGAAGGGTGTCCCAGATCAGCGTGGGGGTTCCCTTGGGGAATGGGGTGGCTGAGCAAGAGGCCTATGGTGGTTTTCAGGCCAGCCATGCCCCCTGGCAACCCAAGCAGAGGCCCTGGTACCTGGGATTTATTTATCTTCTGTAATTGAAACTTTGTAACCTTGAGTGGAGGCCTAGGCTGGCCAGGGCAGGCGGGAAGCTTACCTTCCTCCATTGCTGGGGAAACCCAAGCCTCCTACTTGCTCTGTGGCTGCAGCCATTTTTGTTGGGATTTATTTACCTTCTATAATTGAAACTTTGTAGCTGTGAGTGGAGACCAGGGCCAGCCAGGGTGGGCAGGAAGCTTGGCTTCCTCCTGCTCGCTCTGTAGCTGCAGCCATCTTGGTTGGGCTAATTTGCATACTCGCTCCTGATTGGCTCGTGGGTGTGGCTTGTGGGCATAGTGGATATAGGGTCAATTTGCATGTTTCTTTTTTATTTTATTTATTTATTTTAATATATTTTATTGATTTTTCTTTAGAGAGAAAGGGAAAAGAATAGAGAGTCAGAAACATGGATGAGAGAGAGACATTGATTAGCCACCTCCTGCACGCCCCCTACTGGGGATGTGCCCACAACCAGGATACATGCCCTTGACCGGAATCAAACCCGGGACCTTTCCATCCGCAGGCTGACGCTCTATTCACTGAGCCAAACCGGTTTTGGCTTGCATGTTTCTCTTTTATTAGTGTAGATGAGTATATTCTATATTTATACACACACGCACACACACGCAGGCACACACATGCATGCAGGACCAGGAAGCAATACTGCCACAGCGACCCTAAGCACATCTCACACCTAGAGAGCTTGGCTCCCCTGAAAGGAACCATTGCTCCTTGGAGAACTGATTGTGAGGTGAGGTTCAGAGAACAATGGAGCCCCCATAAAAAAGAGACAGAAGCCAGTTTTAAGAGGTTCCCACTGGCCCAACTGGGGGCCGTTTGGGCAGCCAAAGACATACTGATGTGGGGGGATGAATAGATGACCCATGAAGGATGTGTCCACATCCTAATCCCTGGAATCCTCAAAATGTGACCTTCTTGGGGGAAAAGGTCTCTGCAGATGTAATTACAAATGAAAGGTCATGAGATGAGGTCATTCTGGATTACGTGGATGGTCCTACATCAATAACAAGTGTCATAAGAGGAAGGAGGCGGGTAACAGAGGCACAGAGGGAAGGCCAGGTAAAGATGGGGGGGCAGAGACTGAAGGGGTGTGGCCACAAGCCAAGGGCAGCTGGAGTCCCCGGAAGCTGGAGGAGGTGAAGGAGGGCACTCCCCCAAGGACCTCCAGTGGAACACAGCCCTGTGACACCTTGATTTTGGACCTCGGGCTTCCAGAACCGTGAGAGAATAACTTTCTGTTTTAAGCCACAGAATAATTTTCTGTTTTAAACTACAAAGGAGCAGACAGCCATCTTCCTCTGGGCTGAGCCCTTTCAGGCTTGAGTGACTTCCTTGCTTGGTTCAAGGCCTTTGGTAAAGAGACAGACCCTGTGGGAGCCTGTGCCTGGGGTCAGGCTGGCAGGCGATCTGGTACAACCAGTTCTGCCGTCCGAGTCTCAGACACGGATGCCGGGGGCTCTGACCAGCGTGCACGTTGCCCACGGCACTGGGAGTGTGGGAGGGGCCTGTGCCCGGCCCACGAGCCCTGCACGCCCAGCTCCTTTACCCACTTCACCCTCGGGACCCATCCACAGGTCCACCCGGCCTTGTTCTCAGAGACCTCCATCTTCCAGCAGGTTCTCCCTGACAATGGCCCCCCCCCCTGAGCAGTTGTCCAGTCTCCTCAGGGCCCCCATGGAGCCCGGGACATCACAGTGGGGGAGGCCTGGGACCACGGAGTGAATGTCGTGCCTGTGGACTGTGGGGACGAGGAACGAAGATGCTGACTCCTGGGGAGATGCTTGGCTGCGGCTTGTCAGCTCGTCAGCTCTGATTAAAGGGCAAGACTGGAAAGCCGGTATCATAGGGCTGAAGCCAGCACAGAAGTTCTCCCGGAGCAGACACAGCTGATCCTCACAACCAACTGGCTTGAAGGTCAATTCCCACAGTGATACCAACCACAATCAAGACTTAACTACAACAAGGCTGTGCACACAGTCCACAAAGGGGTGCACCAAGAGAGTCCACCTCAGGTAACTGGGGAGGCTGAGCCACTGGGCCACATAGGACACCTAGCACACAAAGCTACTCTACCAACTCAGGGAAGCAGCCAAAATGCGGAGACAAAGGAACAGCTCACAAGTGAAAGAATTGGAGGAAAACAAACGACTGGATATAGAGTTCAAAACCATGGTCATAAGGTTTTTTAAGAATTTCCTAGAAAAGATGGATAAATTTAGCGAGACCCAAGAGGAGATGAAAAAGAACCAACTAGAGATGAAAAAGGACCAACTAGAAATTAAACATACACTGAATGAAATAAAAAAATATTATACAGAGACCTAACAGCAGACTAGAGGAACACAATAATCAAGTCTAAGATTTGAAATACAAAGAAGCAAAAAACACTCAACTGGAAAAGAAAAAAGAATAAAAAAATTAGAAGATAGTGTAAGAAGCCTCTGAGACACTTCAAGCATACCAACATCAGAATTATGGGAGGGCCAGAAGAGAGAGAGCAAGATACTGAAAACCTATTTGAAGAAATAAATACGGAAAACTTCCCCCACCTGGTGAAAGAAATAGAGTTACAAGTCCAGGAAGCCCACAGAACCTCAAACAAAAGGAATCCAAAGAGGACCACACCAAGACACATCATAATTAAAATACCAAGAGCAAAAAGAAAGAGAATAATAAAAGCAGCAAGAGAAAAGCAGTTAATTACCTACAAGGGAGCACCTATACAATTGTCAGCTGATTTCTTAGCAGGCCAGATGGGAGCGGCAAGAAATATTTAAAGTGATGAATATCAAGAACCTACAACCAAGATTACTCTACCCAGCAAAGCTATCATTCAGAATTAAAAGTCAGATAAAGAGCTTCACAGATAAGAAAAAATTAAAAAGTTCAATACCAAACCAGTATTATGTGAAATACCAAAAGGTACTCTTTAAGAAGAGGGAGAAGAAAAAAAAGGTAAAGATAAAAATTATGAACAACAAATACATATCTATCAACAAGTGAATCTAAAAACCAAGTGAATTGAAAATCTGATGGACAGAATAAACTGGTGAATATAACAGAATTAGGGATATAGAAAGGGAGTGGAGTGACAATTCTCAGGGGGCGAGGGGAGAGACTGATAAAAATCATACAGCTATGGATGAGGACAATGGCGGGGGGAGGTAAGGGCAGAGGAAGAGGTGGGAGCCTATGAGGGGAAAAAAGAGGAATAGTTGTAATAATCTGAACAATAAAGATTTATTAAACAACAAAATAAAGATTGGAATGCCCTCCATCCCCCCTGGGTGAGCCAGCTCCCTCCTTAACTGGAAGGTCGTCTTCTTCTTTTTCTTCCTCCTCCTCCTACTCCTCCTTCTTTTTAATATATTTTATTGATTTTTTTTACAGAGAGGAAGGAAGAGGGATAGAGAGTTAGAAACATTGATGAGAGACAGACATCTATCAGCCGCCTCCTGCATGCCCCCTACTGGGGATGTTCCCGCAACCAAGATACATGCCCTTGACTGGAATTGAACCTGGGACCTTTCAGTCCAAAGACCGAAGCTCTATCCACTGAGCCAAACCGGTTTTGGCTGGAAAGTCTTCTTGAGCTTCTAGGGGCCCCACCTCTGAAACCAGGGCCTCCGCCCCGAATGCCAGAATGCTCCAGAGGAAATGGTCTTGACTTTTGAGTCAGGAAGCACCACCCAGGAATTCACCAAGGGACAAGCCAGCCGCCGGGGCATCTGTGAGGTATGACACGGGGATGAAGGGGGATGAGAGAGAGCAAAAAGCTAGCTCCCCAGGGAAGCATCAGACCGGGCCAAGATCAAGGTCAGCTTAACACTGGCTGGAGGTTTCGAGGCCTGTGCGGCTGGCCGGACGGCAACAAGGGCGCTGCCCGGTGGTGGAAGTTCCCATCAGGCCGTGAGAGGCAGGAGCAGGCTGTCCTCCTCCTCTGTGTGAACCTGACAGTGCCCGGATGGAGGAGCCAGAACCTTCCGGTCCTGCACCTGCCCTGGAGCCTGGAGCCTGCACTTGGGGTCCCTCCCAGATGCATGTCCGGGAACCGCCCTGGAAAACCACCTCACCTAGTGTATGCCCTGACCGCCTGACCCACCTGGGGACACTGGAGAAGTTCACCGCAAAGGAGCCCAGTCCAGATCACTCCCCCGCCCCCAGGTGTCCCTCTCTTTTTCGAGTGTCTCATTGCGTGTACAGAACCCAGACGTCCTATATAGTTTACGCAAGTCCTCAGAAGGCACACACCTGGTAAACCGCTCCCCACACAGTGTCAGTCACACCAGATGGTTTCTCTTTTTTATTAAAAATTGTTAATGTTGAGATTATTCCAGGTTTTTCCCTTCCCTTCACTCTCCCCCCACCCCTCACCGTACCTTGGCCTTCATCACGTTAATGCCGTGTCTATGGGTGTGCATACATGTTCTTCAGCAAATCCCTTCACTTTCTATTTTATTTTGTTTTTTAATCCTCACCCGGGGATATTTTTCCATCGATCTTTTTAGAGAGAGTGGAAGAGAGAGGGAGAGATGGAGAGAAACATTGATGTAAGAGAAACACATCGATTGGTTGCCTCCTGCAAGTGCCCAACCGGGGCCCAGGCCGGGAAGAGCCTGCAACTAAGGTACGTGCCCTAGACCAGAATCAAACCTGGGACCCTTTGGTCCACAGGCCGAGGCTCTATCCACTGAGCCAAACAGGCCAGGGCACCTTCCCTTTCTTTACCCAGTGCCCCCACCTCCACCCCGGCATCGCTCATGTCCCCACTTAGTCAGTCCCACCTGCCCAGAAGCAGACGACTCTTCCCAGGTGGAGCTAGATTCTTGTTGTTGTTGTTCTAAGATGTCACATATTTGGGATTAGCTGCACTCCCTGGCTTCTGGTTTCCCTCCACATGGTGCTTGTGAAATGTGTCCGGTTGTTGCCTCTAACAGCGGCTCACTCCCCGTTTCTGAGTCGGATTCCATCCGGAGACGGACCACAAGCTGTGAAGCCTTCCTCTTGTTCATTGGTATTAAAGTTGCTTCCGGTTTGAGGCCATTCTAAATGAAGCTGTCCCAAATATCTGAAAGGAAAAAGGAAGGAAGGAAGGGAGGGAGGAAGGGAGGAGAGAAGGGAAGGAAGGAAGAAAAGGAGGGAGAGAGGGAAGGAAGGAAGGAAAGAAGGAAGGAAGGAAAGGAGGGAGGAAGGGAGGGAGGAAGGAAGAAAAGGAGGGAGGGAGGGAAGGGAGAAAGGAAGGAAGGGAGGGAGGGAGGAAGGAAGGAGAGGAAGAAGGGAAGAAGAGGAAGGAGAGAAGTGGAAGGGAGGAAGGAAAGAAGGAAGGAAGGGAGGAGAGAAGGAAAGGAGGGAAGGAAGGAAAGGAGAGAAAGAAAGAGGGAGGGAGGGAGAGGGGGAAGGGGGAGAGACAGGGACAGATTATAATCTATTCAACAAAACCGGAGCCCATGCCTGGCCCGTGTTTCTCAGTGGTTAGAATGGCAGCCTGTGGACAGAAGGGTCTCGGGTTCGATTCCTGTCAAGGACACATACCTGGGTTGCAGGTTCCATCCCCAGTCCGGGTCGGAATGCATGCAGGAGGCAACCAGTCGGTGTGTCCCTCTCACATTGATGTTTCTCTCTCTCTCCCCCGCCCTCCCATCCACGCTCTCTAAAAACCAGTGGGAAAAGTATCGGGTGAGAGTTAACAAAAACTAAGCAAGAACAGAAGCCTCCGCTGGGCGGACCTGGGAGCTCACTGAAAGTCTGGAAGAACGGGATGGTCACATCCTCTCCGGTGCCTTCCCCAGAACACCTGCTTACCACAGAGGGAAGCCAGGGCTTTTCCCGGGGGGAAGCTGGAGGACACCCCTCCCCCAGGTGACCGAGGGGAACAGCATCTCTTCTGGGTCTGCTGGGATTCTTCACCGCCTGACGATTGCACGCAATGGAGACTCACTGCTGTGCCGTTCTTGCCAAAGAGACTTGACCTTCATCTAATCACGAGGAACCATCAGAAAAGCCTCAACGGAGGGACATACCACAGAATAACTGGCCTGTAGCCTTTGGGAGGCCAAGGTCATGCGAGTCAAGGAAAGAGGGGGACCCGGTCCAGAGCGAAGGAAGTGGACAGGACAGCCACGGGGCCGTGGTTCAGGGAGACGTGGATGCGGCCTGGACTCGGTGGCAGCGAACAGAGAATGCTCACTTCTTTCTGTTGTTGGTTTTAGAGAGGGGCAGGGAGGGAGGGAGAGAGAGAAACATCGACTTGTTGTTCCACTTACTGATGCGTTCGTGGGTGGCTTGACTGTACCCCGACTGAGGAGCGAGCTCACCGCCTTTGTGTAGTGCGAGGGTGCTCCAGCCCACCGAGCCGCCCGGCCGGGCGGGAATGGTAAGCTGTGTTTGTTTGTTTATATATTTCTTTATTGATTTCCGAGAGGAAGGAATAGAGAGGAAGAAGCAGAAACATCGATGATGAGAGAGAATCACTGATGGGCTGCCTTCTGCACGGCCCCTACGGGGGATCAAGCCTGCAACCCGGACATGTGCCCTTGGCCGGAATTGAACCCGGTACCTTTCAGTCCACAGGCGGAACCTCTAGCCACCAAGCCACCCAGCCAGGGCGGGAATGGGAGGTTCTGTGCTCTGGTGGTCCCCGGAGCCGGATTCCGGGAGGGCAGCTCGCTGGCTGGAAGGAAACACATCCCGGCGTGTCAGAGGCCAGGAGCCTCCGGGGGGCGCCCACAGCCCCGGACGGGGAGCAGCAGTTCTGCGCCCCATGGAGATTATTGACAAGCAGGGGATCAGGGAACGTGTGTCAGCTGCCGCTGGTGTGTCCACGTCCCGGCGTGTGCGGGGGGGGCGGGCCCTAAGGCTGGGCTTCTTTGGGTGCCGGTAGGAAGATGAAAGAGGGTGAGTGGGGGGAACCCCACGATCCTGCCTCTCAGGGACTTAGGGCCACCGAATTGTCCGGGTGGACACCCCCCCACCCACCCACCCAGGGCACTGAGCAAGCAGCTAGAGCCCAGAGCCAGGACCCCGGTTCGAAACCCACCTCCACTGCCTCGGATCCCTGCAGCAGCCCTGGGAGGGAGGAGCTGTGATTCTCTCCTTTGGAGACTGAGCCTCCACCCAGGACCCCAGGGGCTGTTCCAG
The DNA here is from genome assembly GCA_004026805.1 of Lasiurus borealis. Taxonomy (NCBI): domain Eukaryota; kingdom Metazoa; phylum Chordata; class Mammalia; order Chiroptera; family Vespertilionidae; genus Lasiurus; species Lasiurus borealis. The sequence continues at coordinate 18,832 of PVJN01035225.1, forward strand.
ATGCGAAGATACAGCCCCGAACAAGGCAGGCAAGGCCCCTGCCCGCCAGGAGCTGACAGCTGGGAGGGAGAGAGGGCCGGGAGATGCGATGAATACGTAACAGATACAGGACACCAGACGTGGTATGTCCTACGGAGAGAGGTAATGAAGGCAGTTAAGGGACATTGAAAGCTCCGTATTGGACTGAGCAATGGGGAGGAGATCTGAGAGGTGGAGGTTTGCGTGTGTGTGTGTGTGTGTGTGTGTGTGTGTGTATACGTGCACTGGCACACACGCTCAATTTCAGCCGTGCTGTGTGTGAAATGCCTTCCACCAGGCCGGAGGCAGGGATGTGGGTACCTCAAGTACAACAGCGATGTTGAGGCTCTGAGTGGGGTGACTTCAGCAGGCCCAAAGGCTGGCACCTCCTCACAGTTAAAAAGACCCTCTAGACAGGCGACCTCATCTGCCCAAATGACATGCCGGTGAGTGGCGGAGCGGGGATTTGAACCTGCCAAGCCCGTGTGCAGCGGCCACAGAGTCCTGCTGCTGCTGGAGCTGGGGGCGGGTCGCTGGGCCTTTCGGAGGCTTGCTTTCCTCACCCATCAGGAGAGGTGGGCAGTGGAGGGGCAGGTGGGAGACGATGGTGACGCAGGGGGCCTGATGGTGCTCAGGCAGGTACCCAGACCGGCCGCTAGAATGGTCCTGGGTGTGCCCCCTGCCTGGAATTCCAGGCCTGGCACCACCTGGGACCCTCCCTGTGGGCACAGGATCCCAGCGGGCAAAACCCTGCCAGGCGGTTGCTGGGCAGAACTGGGGTTGGAGGAAGGGCAGTTGGAGAGGGACGCAGGGTTGGTGGGACCAGGCGGGGTCTCTGGAGTGTCCCCGGGCCCTCCGCCCGCTCCTGGCCTGGGCACCGCTCCCGGGTCAGCGCCCGCCTGGGCTGGCGCTCCCGAGGCTTCCGGGGCTGGCGGGCCTGCTGCTGACTGGCCGCCTCGTCTTCCTTTGGAGTGGTTAACATCTCCCTGCCGGTCCCCGCTTGGTGGGGCCCCGGCCTCTGTGGCTTAGCACTTCCACTTTGGAGCAGCCAGAGGCTTCGAAGTGTAAATGCCAATGGCTGCTGTCACGTGGGGGCTGGGCAGGTGCCTGGCCGCACTACTTCCTGTCCCCTCCCCCTCCCCTGCCAGCTGGCAGGAGGAGCCTCCAGCTGGCCACACTCTGCGGAAAGCCCAATTTGCTGTCTCCCCCGGAGGGCCACTCCCGGCTGTGCCCTCCGACCAGCTCAGCCCTGACCTCCCTGGGCCCAGGACCCCAGCAGGGACCCCCCAGTCCCCCCAACGCCCCCGCCAAAGGCACCAAGCCTTCAGTATGGCTCCACGGAGGTCCTGAGCCCCAACTCAGCTCTGCCTGCCCTGGGCCTCCCCGCTGAGGCTGGGAGAGCAGGCGGCGATGCAGGTGGTTGGGGAGGGACAGACCCCCGGCCGGCAGCCTGGAAGGAAGCTGCCCGGGTCTGCCCACTGCCCCTGCCAAGCGGGGGGCCCGGCCTGCTCCCTGGAGAGGCGCTTCCCAGAACACATAGCCTGGCGCTGGGCAGAGACTACATGGAGGTGCCGGCGTCTTGAGACCCGGGCCTTTACAGGCTGGGGTTCGGGTGCCAGCCCAGGGGTCCTGGGAGAGCACGGCTGTGCCGGAGCTGACTCTGGAAAGCCTGGCGTGTGGAGGCCCCTGGGGGGCGGTCCGGGCTGGGGAGGGCTCTGCCCAAGCCCCGAGGCCCCGGAGGGCCCACCCAGGGCTGTGGCTGCCCCAGGGAGGCGGGGGTGCACACCTCCCGTGGGCAAAGGCAGGCTCAGCGGGATGCCGTTTGAGTATTTGGAGCCACGCGCTCTGAAAATACCGAAAATACCGGGAAGAAAGTTTGGTGATAAATCAGACACGGATAAAACCAAAGCGGCCATTGGTTAGGTGTGTCTGCGGAGAGGGAAGTGACAAGGCGAATTTGGAGGGCACCGAAGGCCCCAGCGCAGAGGCCTGGGTCTGCTTTCCCTGGGGGGCTCCCCCTCACCCGCAAGTCAGCCTCCAGAGCAGAGCAGGGAAACGGGAGGGACGGTGAGGCGGGCGGTGGGAGCTCTGGTTTTGAAGCTCAGGACCTGCTTCTGCCTCTGATGGACCCCCAGCAGCCGGGGCCCCGTTTCCCACCAGTGGAAGGCATGGCACGCCCTTCCTGCGGCCCCACCCGAGGTCGAGGAGGTGAGCACCCGTGTGGGTGTTGGCTCCCAGCTCTCCTGGCCACCCAGCTCCCCACGGACCAGTGCCGTCCACCCTGTGCCATCCACCCTGTGCCAGGCCCCAGGAGGCAGGGCCCACCTGCAGGCCCTTCCCTGCCCCTCGTGTGACAGGTGCTACGGTGGGTGCCCTCTGTCCTGGAAGGTGCCGCCTCCTTCCCCTCCCAGGGCCTTTGCACTGGCTGGTCCCCCCCGTTTCCTAACATATACCCCAATCCCTATAGGCCTCTGCTTCCCCGGAGACACCTTCCCAGCGTGTGTCAGCCTGGGGCCCCCCCCAGCTTCTCCTGGGGTACAGGCCAGGTGGGCCGTTTCAGAGCTGGCCTGACCGCCCCGTGCCTCAGTTTCCCTGTGTGCAAACCGGGGCCCACCTCCTGGGGCTCCTGGGGGTGGTTGTAAGGAATCAGCAGCAGGGCTGACGGCTGTGCACAGGTGACTGTCATCATTTACTTTGTGGTCGTTGTCCTCAGGCGGCAGCAGGGATCCCCACGACCCCCCCAGCGCAGCAGCACCGGGTGCAGAGCACTGAGCCTCCCCCCGCCGGCCCAGGAGGCACCCTGAGGGGCGTGCACGGCGGGTGCTGGCACTGCCCGGCCGGGAGGGAGGGGGCCGTACCCCTGCTTCAAAGGGCAGCCAGGCAGCACACAGTAGGTGCTCAAGAAATGGCCAGCTGACGCCAGGCAGCCAGGGGCCCGATCCCTGCACGCGCCCTCCCTCCCCCAGCACCCGGGGGGCTGCGGCGGCCGCCCACACGGGCTTTCGGGGTGCATCTGCCTCCAACGACACCCACTCCCACAACAAAGGAGCTCGCCTCCGTGGGGCCACCGCGCCGCGGCGCAACCGGGACGCGCGGTGGGAGCGGTGGGCGTCCCGCAGAGCCGCCCCCGGTGGTGTCGGTTCGGGGGCTGTCCCGGTGGGCGAGGCGGCACGGGGATGGGGCCTAGGGTGGAGTGGGGGGGGCACGCAGGGAGACCCCACGAAGCGAGGGGGCGCCCGAGGGGCGTGCAGCGCCAACGCCTCCGGCCGCGATTTAAAGGGCAGCGAGGGGCGGAGGGATCCCTGCCGGCCGCTCGGCGCGGATCCCTCCGCCGCGGGAGGCGTGCGGCGGCCCGGTCTCCACACGTTCGCTTTTTGTCCCTCCGCCGCGGGAGCAACCGGC
>PVJN01035226.1:0-22251 GCA_004026805.1 Lasiurus borealis
TTTTCAGTTATCAAATGTTCTGCATAGTCATAATTCTTTTCAAAAATCCATGGTAAGAGTGTTAGCTAACAGATATATAGTTTTACCAAGAAAATGGGCATAGTTTTAAGCAAATTAAATATATATTAACTCAATCCATCATTTAGTTATTATAAGGGAGAGCTTAAAATAGAGGACCATTGTATCTAATAAAAGAGTGCTATGCAAATTGACCATACTTCCACAACACCCACCAGCCACACTGACCATCCATGCCCACCAACCAATCAGAGTGAGTATGCAAAACCCAACCAAGATGGCTACAGCCACAGAATAAACATGAGGGAGGCTTGGGTTGCCTCTGGTGATGAAGAGAGCCAAGTTTTCTGCACACCCTGGCTGGCCAGGCCTCTGCTCCTAGCTACAAAGTTTCAATTGTAGAATATAAATAAATCCCAGACACTAGGGCCTTTGCTTGGGTCACCAGGAGTCGTGGCTGGCCTGAAAACCACCACAGGCACCTCACCCAGGCTGCCTCATGCCCCAAAGGAACATCCACCCTGATCCAGGACACTCTTCAGGGCAAATCAGCTGGCCCTCACCCATGCACCAGGCCTCTATCTTATCTAATAAAAGAGTAATGTGCAGATTGACCATCACTCCAACACATAAGATGGCTACCCCCATGTGATCAAAAGATCATGCCCCTATGTGGACACAAGATGGCCACCACAAGGTAGTCAGTAGGGGAAGACAGTTGGGAGGAACCAGCCCTGCAAGGGAGGACAGTTGGGGTAACCAAACCAGCAGGGGAGGGAAGTTAGGGGTGACCAGGCCTGCAAGGGAGGATAATTAAGTGTGATCAGGCCCACAGAGGAGGGCAGTTAGGGGCAAACAGGCTGGCAGGTGAGCAGTTGGAAGCCAGCAGTTCTGGATTGTGAGAGGGGTGTCTGACTGCCCATTTAGGCCCGATCCTACCGCAGTTGGACACCCCTCAAGGTGTGCCAGATAGGAGAGGAAACAGACTGGGCTGAAGAACTCCCCCCCCTCCTCTGCCCTCATGCCTGAATTTTGTGCATCGGGCCTCTTGTAATATCATAAAATCAAGAGGAGAAATAACTGACATCACAGAAACACAAAAGATTGTACAAAAAGATAACTAACAACTATATGCCCACAAACTGAAAAACCTAAGCAAGATAGACAAATTCATAGAAATAATATAATTCTTCAAAACTGGATCAGGAAAGATTAGAAACTCTTAATGGGCAAATAACAGCTAATGAAAATGATAGTGATAAAAAATAAATTAAATAAATAAAAATAAAAACTCCCAGCAAACAAAAGCCTTGGACTGAATGACTTCACTGTGGAGTCTTAACCAATATTCAAAAAGAACTGTTAAATTTTCCCATGCATAAAACTTTATTTTTTTTCTAAAATTGTTATTTTTTCTAAAATTGTTATACATAAAAGTTAGCCTGGAGGGAGCTGCATGGGTGTCTAGATTCCCATAACTTGTCAAACTAATTTCCTCCAATCAGGAGCTTTATGTTACTGACATCAACTGAGGTGGAGGTGGAGGTTCCGAGTGCAGACGCAACAGGGATCAGAGCATTCTGAGTCTATAAATATGTCAAAAAATAAAAAGATAAATTCTGGTAAGCGATTCTCTTACTCTGCAAAATTCAAACTGCATGTAATTAGCTATGCAAAAGAGCATGGAAATGTAGCTACAGAGAGACAATTTGGACCTCCTCCCACAGAGTGTATGATGAAACTGGAGAAAATGGCTAGAACTCCTTAAGGTACCAAAAATAAAAAGGAAGAAAGACTTAAGAGGAAAACCAACAAAGTGGGCAAACTTGGAATAGAGGCTTAAGACGGATTATGGAGTTGCCCCAGAATGGCTTTTGTGTGTCAATCAATCTTATTCAATGTCAGGGAAGAATGTTTGCAAGGGGAAAGAATATTGTTGATTTTACAGGAAAGACTAAATGGTGCCTCAATTTCGTGAGGAGAGAAGGGTTGGCAATGAGAACATGAACAAATGTCATCAGTTTATGAGTATGATCTCACATATATGGACAGTGACTTAGAAGACAGCAGTGGTACAATAGAAGGTGAAGAAATTGATATGTCTGGAACTAATAGTGATGAAGAAGAGAACAGTGATGCAACAGAGGGTAAATGAAGTGGTGTACTGCATAACATCATAGTACTGATATATATATACATTACCTGTGGTAATTACTAAATAAAAATATGTCCTGTTTTATGTTTGAAATATTGATTTCTTAATTTTGGGTTGGAAAACTGGGGAGCATCTTATACATGGAAAAATATGGTAATATCTCTCCTCCTCAAAATATTCCAAAAAATTCAAGAGGAAGAAAGTCTTTCAAGCTCTTTTTATGTAGACTAATTCCAAAACTACATAAAGACACAATAAAGGTAAAGAATTATAAGCCAATATCCCTGATGAACATCGATGCTAAAATCCACAACAAAATTCTAGCAAATTATGTAGATCCAGCATTACATTAGAAAAATCGTACACTAGTTTCAAGTGGGATTTATTCCAGGGATATAAGGCTGGTACAATATTCACAAATCAATAAATGGGATATATCACATAAACAAATTGAAAGATAAAAATCATTTGATCATATCAATAGATTCAGAAAAAGCACTCAATGAAAATCCAACACTCATTTTTGATCAAAACTCTGAGCAAAGCGAGAGTTGATGGATCATAACTGAACATAATAAAGTCTATATGTGACAAATCTACAGTCAACATCATACTAAATGGTCTAAAACTAAAAGTGTTTCCCTTAAGATTAGGAACAAGACAGGGATGTCTGCTTTTAACACTCTTATTCAACTTAATACTAGACGTCTTAGCCATATCTATCAGTGAAGAAGAAAAAATAAAGGGCATTCATATTAGAAATGAAGAATTAAAATGTCATTATTTGCAAATGACATATTGTACATAAAAAAAACCTAAAGACTCCTAAAAGAAACAACTAGATTTAACAAATGAATTTGGCATAGTAGCAGGATAGGAAATGACAGCTAGAATTTAATGGCATTTTTATAACCGATAATGAATTCTCAGAAAGAGAAACTAAAAAAGTTTGATTTGCTATTGCAACAAGAAAAAAAAAAGATATATCTTGAAATAAACTTTACCACAAAATTAAAAGACCTGTATTTGGCTGAAACTGGTTTGGCTCAGTGGATAGAGCATCAGCCTGTGGACTGAAAGGTCTCAGGTTTGATTCCAGTCAAGGGCATGTATCCTGGTTGCAAGCACAATCCCAGTAGGAGGCGGCTGATCAATGTCTCTTTCTCATTGATATTTCGAACTCTCTATCCCACTCTCTTCCTCTCTGTAAAAAATCAATAAAATACGTTTTTTAAAAAAGTCCTATATTTGGGAGGAAAAAAGGACATTGGAAAAAAGGAATAGAGCAAGATATTTGTGCACAGGGTTGGGGGAGGTATCCTTCAGCTCAGCCTGCTCTTTCCCCAAATTGGGACCCCTTGAGAGATGTCTGACTGCCCGTTTAGGCCCAATCCAGGTAGGGCAGTCAGACATCCCTTTCACAATCCAGGGCTGCTGGCTCCCAAGTGCTTACTTCCTGCCTTCCTGATTGGCCCTAACTGCTTCTCCCTGTCATCCTGATTACCTCCTAACCACTCCCCTGCCAGCCTATTTGCCCCTAACTGCCCTACCCTGGAGGCCTAGTCACCTCTAATTGCCCTTCCTTACAGGCATGGTCACCCCTAACTACCCTCCCCTACAGGCCTGGGACCCTCCCCCCAACTGCCTTCCCAGCAGGCCTGGTCACCCCCAACTTCCCTCTCTTTGCAGGCCAGGTCCCTCCCAACTGCCCTTTCCTGCTGGCCTGGTCTTTGTCAACTACTTTGCCCTGCTGGCCATCTTGTGGTGGCCATCGTTTAGTGGCTATTTTGTGTATACATGGGGGCAGGATCTTTGACCACCTGGGGCAGTCATCTTGTGTGTTGAAGTGATGGTCATTCTGCATATTCTTTTATTAGATAGGATAGAGGTTTGGTGCAGGGTTGGGGCCAGCTGGTTTGTCCTGAAGGATTCCCAGATCAGGGTGGAGGTTTCCTTGGGGCATGGGGTGGTTTGCAGGCCAGCCGACTCCCCTTGGTGACCCAAGCGAAGGCCCTGGTATCTGGGATTTATTTATCTTCTACAACTGAAACTTGTAGCCTGGAGCAGAGCCAAGCATTCTGCTCGCATAGCCATTGAAACTTTGTTGGCTTAAGCAGAGGCCTGCTGACCACAGTGTGCGGAAGGCTTGGCTTCCTCATCAACAAGGACAATCCATGCCTCCCTCCTGCTCTCTGTGGCCATAGCCATCTTGGTTAGGTTAATTTGCATACTTACTCTGATTGGCTGGTGGGCGTGGCTGGTGGGTGTAGTGGAGTTATGGTCAATTTGCATATTATTCTTTTATTAGATAAAATTGAGAAAGAGGAGAAGATCTGGGCTACCAGGATCCTAGATTATCAGCAATCGAAGAACTTGTACTCTAAGAGCAGACTTTGGGACAAAGATAATTGATAAAGATTGAGTGAGAAGTGGCTAGCCATTCATATGAGTTTTTAAGAATTGAATAATATACCCTATGAAGGAAACTTGGCTCAAAACTGGTATCACATAAATTTTAGTTTTTAGTTTATGTGTTATTATTATTATTATTTTACATTTTTCCATGTGGATCCTGTCAACAATATCATACTGTCATACTATAGATATAATTGTATTAAAAGTACATTATATTCTGTGTTAGATAGATAGTAAACTTCCAGAATAGGTCCTTATTCTTCCTTTAAAATATCAGATTTCATTGAGAGGTGCATTTGAAGGACATCTTGATTATAATTAGCATTTCAAAATAATATTAAAGAGCCAAAACCTGTTTGGCTCAGTGGATAGAGTGTAGGCCTGTGGACTGAAGGGTCCCAGGTTCTATTCTGGTCAAGTGCATGTGCCTTGGTTACAGGCACATTCCCAGTGGGGGGCTTGCAGGAGCCAGCTGATCGATATTTATCTCTCATCGATGTTTCTAATTTTCTGTCCCTCTTCCTTCATCTCTCTAAAAAAATTAATAAAATATATAAAAAAGAATATTAAAGAAATTTTAAAAAATTAATGTTATAAAATATTTAATAAGCTAATGCTACATTACTGCACTATATACACTTATTCTATACATACTTTTATTTCAACTTGTTAAATTAGCATATTTGAATATTGAGTGTTAATTATGATAAAAATTCTGATTTCAAAAGAGTTTACGAAATGTCCTTTTATTAATCAAAGCTGAGGTGGTATGTTAATTAGCAAGGCTGGTATTTCAAAGAGATTCAATAATACTGAGATTAAACCAGATATAATTTTATTTCCCCTCATGTAATAGTCCAGAGGTAAACAGCTGGTCCAAGATGGATTGGACATATTGATCCATATGGTCCTTCAGACATCAAGGCTAGTAGAATTTCCTTTCATTTTTATCACTTGGCTTCCATAAGTGAGCCTAAGGTGGCTGCTCTGATTATTTCCTCTTTCTGCCATAGGAAAGAGGAAATAGAAGATATTTTCCTCATACCAATATGAGCCCAAATTTGTTCATATTATATCTACTCACATTCTACTGTTTAAAACATATTCATAGGGCTACAGTTAGTGAAAGGGAAGCTGGGAAATGTCAAGTGTCCAGCTAAAACTCAAAGACAGGCCTTTTTATTATCTAATGAAAGAAGAGAGCGATGAATTCTTGGGGACAATTTGCTGTTTCTTCTACATAAAATGTCCTTCACATCCCAATATTTTGTTTATATCAGGAAAGTTGCCATAGTAATCAGCATGTAAATCCTAAAGTATGGAATGACTACTTAACTGTAGGACACCACACATATTTAAGGTCTACTTAGTTTCCTGGAATATATATATATATATATATATATATATATATATATATATATATATATATATATATATATATATATATATATATATATATATATATATATATACATATTACTAAGTCCCTGAAGAGACATTGGCACTGACACTTGCCCATTTTACAGATGAAGACATTTCACTTTGTGAGTAGAGGTATCCATGAAATATATTAAAAAATAACCTCTGGTTTATCAGAATTTATGCCATCGTAGCTTTCAAAAAGAATAAGGATTCATTGTAAAACCACACTGTTTCCTATTAGACTCATCAGCATAAACATAGAACAATGAGTAAATATTAATATTAGTGAAAAAAGTTTTCTGAGAAACACACTTAAAATGAAGGAATGTAATGCCATTTTTTTCAGCAGATTTTTTTTATGGTATCCAGAAAAATCATTAAATTATAGTCACATTTGTTTAAGGGAGAGTCTAACTTTTAGACAGAAGCCAACAGTTTATCTAAGTCAAGATTCTCAAGGATCACCCTGTAATAACACAAATTTTTTGGAACAACTACATCTCTGACTAAATCAATTGGCTATCAGGCTCCTGCCATTTGTCTTTGGTGTTCAAGTAGAAGGGCATGGCTTGCCAAGGACGGCTCAGGGTTTCCTGAGGAGCAGAGCCCTCTGTGCCCTGCTCATACTGATGGTCCCTGACCTCCGCTCCACTGCAGACCAGGAACTTGTAGTCACACTGTATCTTATCATTAGCTTCAGGTTCTTCCAATTTTGCCTATGTACCACTGGACAGCTGGAGTGGTGTTCTAACTGTGCTTTGATATCATACATTATTAAACAGGCTATAAAATTTGGGTCAAAAAGCTTTACTACAAGAGTATATGAGAAAGTAGATGGTTGTTTTTTAATCCTGGAAGACTTTTTCATTTTATCTATTTTGTGCAAATGTGTGTCTATGTTTGTGTGAGAGAGAGACAGGATGTCATAGAGAGAAATTGTGGTTGGGATATCAAGATTGAACAGTTTAGTTCTCAGAGTTCAGTTTTGATAATCAAATGCACATACATGATTTTTTCACATGGCTGGTGTGAAGAGGAAATGATAAAATTGATTATATATATATATATATATATATATATATATATATATATATTTGCAAATTGTGAAGTGTCATTTGATTTAAGATTTATTATATTAAAATATAATATTATGAAATCAGGTATAAATCAAATAATTCAGTGGTAGGTGATGTATGGTAATTCAAGATGATATGAAAAAACAGCTGATTTACAACTTGGAGTTAGGGCATGAATCTATGGCATTTAAAAAAATCTTAGCTACTGTCATCATTTTAATTTTTTCATATTCTGATGGTACATATTTGCTTTCTTTAATTTGTTGTCCTAAGTAATTTTGTATGTTACAATACAGACCAGATTTGGTAAAATTTTAAATCAAAATTGTTTGCTTATAATTGCTGAATAAAAAATGCCAAACATTCATAATGGATTTTGCTTATTTAAAAGTAGAGGCCCAATGCACAAAATTTGTGCATGGGATGGGGGTGTCCCTCTGCCCAGCCTGCACCCTGTCCAATCTGGGACCCCTCGAGGGATGTCCAACTGCCCATTTAGGCTCTGGTTCTACTGGAAACAGGCCTAAACGGGCAGTTAGACAAACCTCTCACAATCCAGGACTGTTGGCTTCCAACTGCTCACCTGCCTGCCTTCATGATTGCCCCTAACCGCTTCTGCCTGCCAGCCTGAATATCCCCAACCACTCCCCTGCCAACCATATTGATGCCTAACTGCTCCCCTGCAACCCTGTTTGCCTCTAACTGCCCTTTCCTGCAAACTTAATTGCTCCCAACTGCCCTCCCTTGCTGGCCATCTTGTGGCAGCCATCTTGTGTCCACATGGGGGCAATCATCTTTGATCACATGGGAACAGCCATCTTGTGTTTTGGAGTGATGGTCAATTTGCATATTATTCCTTTATTAGATAGGATTAGATAGAATAAAGGCCTGGTTCACAGGTGTGGGCCAGCTGATTTGCCCTGAAGAGTGTTCTGGATCAGATCTGGGGTTCCCTTGGGGCATGGGGGAGCCTGGGTGAGGGCCCTGTGGTGATTTGCAAGCTGGCTATGCCCTCCAGTGACCCAAGCAGAGGCCCTGGTATCTGGGATTTATTTATCTTCTATAATTGAAACTTTGTATCCTTAAGTGAGGCCAAGTAGGCCAGGACTGCAGAAAGTTGCCTTCCTCCATTGCTGGGGCAACTCAAGTTTCTTCCTCTCTCCAGCTCTGTGGCTGCTGCCATTTTGTTTTTTTAATATATTTTATTGATTTTTTACAGTGAGGAAGGGACAGGGATAGAGAGTTAGAAACATCAATGAGAGAGAGACATTGATCAGCCACCGCCTACACGCCCCCTACTTGGAATGTGCCCACAGCCAGGATACATGCCCTTGACCAGAATCAAATGCGGGACCTTTCAGTCCACAGGCCGATGCTCTATCCACTGAGCCAAACAGGCATTGGGAAGCTGCTGCCATTTTTGTTGGGACTTATTTATCTTCTATAATTGAAACTTAGTAGCCTTAAGGGGAGGCCAAGGCAGGCCAGGGCAGGTGGAAAGCTTGGCTTCCACCATTGCCAGGTAAAGCCAAGCTTCCTGCTCTTTCCATGACCCCAACCATGTTGGTTGGGTTAATTTGCATACTTGCTCCTGATTGGCTGGTGGGCATGGCTTGTGAATGTAGCATAGATATGGTCAATTTGCATATTACTCTTTTATTAGGTAGATTAACTTCATAATATACTCAGTTCTGTGGCAGTAGGAGATATTTACTCATGTCTATGTTATGTCTATTGGAAGTATTTCTGTTCAAGTCCAAGTATAACATTTCTGCTTTTGCAGAACCTAGAAAATAAGTGATCATGGAGTATATCTATAGTTTGACCACCTGCATTGCCTTTAATTCTCTCATGGGTTTACATTTCATTATGGCATGCTTTAAATGATGCATTAATAAGTGAAATAATTCCTTTATTCGTATCAGTGACTATAAATTCGCTCTTAAAATTTTTATTTCTGTAGTTGAATTAAAGAATAAATATCAAATCATCAATTCATATGCACTTGAATAAAAGCAGGCCTGCATGAATTGCATGGCTTTTTCATGCCTTATAGAACACGGTGGTTCAGTGATGTACTTAATATAATAACTAACTAGTTTCAGGTAAGAATGCAATACCATTTAGTGAGTCCTATATAGTCTTGGAGAACTTTGTGAAACAATCAGGCATTTCTTTAGACATGTAGGAAATATGTTCATATGCAGATTCCTAATCAAAATGCCTCATATTTGGCAATTAGATAAGAGTATTAGTTTTCTATCTCTTCTCCAAACTCTCGGGAGAGATATGAATTCTGTACTCATTTCTCAGAGAATGGCTAACTGTAGAACTTAAAAGGTTTGCCTCTCACTGTGAATAGTTAATCAGACCAAAAGCTTGTATATGTCACAATGCTATACTTCTCTCTGATAGCAAAAGGTTATAGTATTTCAAAATTAAATATATTTTATTCCATTAATAAGAATCTGTGATACCCCGAACAGGATCTTGGCACTAATAAAAGGTTGGAACTCAAAAACAAATTTAAATGATATATGTAGCCATGCCATATTAGTTTTTAATGAGAGAATTTTACCAACAATTAGTAGAGCATGTGTACTTGAAGAATGAATATTATTGAAGTGGTAACCAATGCCACATGTTCTTTAATGTGCACTTTTTTCTTCTTCACTAATACATTTTGTAACTTGAAAGCCTAATCAGCTCGTGTTTTCTTTACTCTTTCTCAGAAGAAAAAAATCACTTACATGTTTGTAGTTATAATATTTAGTGTGTAAATATGCATTTAATGTAGAAAATTTCATTTATTGGGAAATAGCAAGACACTGGCTCTAAAAAAAAAAATATTAGCTCAGCATTATATATACATTTGAGACTGCACTAGCAACAATTCCCATGAAGGAAATTTCATTTCCCTCTGGCTATTCTCCCAGATTCAGTAGCTTCATCCTGCAGCCATATCTTTTATGCAGCTACATTCTTCATTCTGAAGCATTAGGCAGCTACCAGCAAAATAGGCCAATATGTACAGTGACTTTGTCCATAGGGGGGGTGGGGAAATCTCTACAGAGCTTTGTCATGGTGCTGGACTTTGTACAAGATGTCATGCCTTAGATTTTGGTTTGCCAATAATTTTTCTCTCTTTGAATTTCCCTGGTCAGAGTTATATACTCTTGGCTATATATGCCTGATAATAAAGCATAAGAAAAATGTCATTCTACTTCTTGAATACCTTTGCACTTATCTGTCAGTGTTCTACACTTCCTTTTTTTGTAGCAAAGTTCACCCTCTGTTTTCAGAGAAGTAGTGGAAAATTGACTGTTAATCATCATACACATTGTAATAATGTTCTACTTCTCCTGAAATTTGTGAAAATAATGTGAACATTAATTCATTAGTTCTTTCATTCACTAATATCAATAATCCTGAGCAGGTAGCTCAGTTGGTAAGAGCATCATCCCTATATGCCAAAGTTGTGGATTCAATCCCTGGTCAGGACACATACAAGAAGCAACCAATAAGTGCATATATATATGGAACAGAACAACAAATGCATGTATCTCTCCCTCTCTCCCTCTTTCTCTCTCTTTGCCTCCCTCCTTTCCTTCCTCTCTCTCACCTCTTGCAACTCTTTCTCAAATCAATAAATTAGTTTTAAAAAACACAGAATAATTTTGGCTTTGTAGTAAGTTTGAAAAAACAATTTTTATGTGACTCAGAGCTACTGCCTTTTGAGAACTTAAACTTGAATAATCCAAATACAAAGAAAATATGAAAGAATAAACATATGCCAATATGGCTGATACAGATTATGAATTTTATTAATGTCATACAAATTGAGTCTGTTTATGACATGTTTAATGCATTAAAATTACATATTCTTTAAATTAATAAGTAATTGACATTAATACTTTTGGTTAATACTGAGACCATATACCGACTTTGTTTTTAAGGTTTTGTGGCGGTTGTTTTTAAAGGCTTAGTATTATGATTCTATTAATTATGTGTCATAATTTAAAACTTTTATTGAACTAGTAATTCCTTAAATGTTGTTTATTAGGAGAAATTAAAAAAAATAACTGGATGCTGAAAAATTTAATATAGTAGTATAGCTTTCATCTTTGGCTTGTATGTTGGTATCTCCAGATAGCAACTATTTGTTGTGCCTCTAATTTCTTTTTCAGCTTGTGAGCCACATCTGGAGGTTCTTTTGTGTTTGTTTTGAAAGTTACGAAGCAGAAAATATATTTTGACTTAATTCCTAAATGTGTTTCCCATTTTCTCATCATCATGGATATTGTGTTTCAAGACTAGGATTCTGAAGGGTTTGGTTTCTGATGATCCTGGATGCTTTCAGGGTGACATCTAAATACTTGCTTTGAGCTTTCTAAAAAGTCTGAATAAGAATTACCCTGCATTTTTAGTGAGTGTTACCTAAATGCAGAGGCTTCCCATACAATGTATGTACACTGACATTCCTACAGACACACACACACACACACACACACACACACACACACACATACACACACACATACTGCTAGCTTGGAAAGTAAAGAGCTCATAAAATACTTATAAAAATGTTAATCACATTTAAGTAGAATGACATCAGATTCTCTGGAATTCTCCATAAATATTATAAATAAATAATATTCAAGTTTCAATAAGTTATAACATTAGTTTAAAAATAATGAATGCAATTGAAAGAATTATACCTGAAGCAAAAAAAGTTGGGTGCCTGAATAATAAGAAAAAAATAAATCAATACTTTACAAATAGTTCTATTTGTGAACTGTGGGCAAGTCAGATAATCTTGTTGAGCCTTGAATTTTTCCACATCTTATAAAATATACTAGGAGCCCAGCATGTGATTCGAAATTGTGCTGCGCTGTTCACCTTTGAGTCTCCTGTCTGGCTGGGCCTTACTCCTGGGGTCCCACAGCAGCTGTGGGCCACTGCCAATCAAGTCCTCCCCTAGTGCAGGGGTGCAGAGGCCCCTGCCAGCATTCTTGCTATGCTGCATGTGCAACCTCCTACTGTCCTGTTATGGTGTCCCAGTTAATTGGCATACTTCTCTATTTTATATATATAGATATTTGAATTTGGTGTCAGGGTAGCTTTAGTTAAAATACTTAAGTAAATAAAACGATATTGTCTTAATTATGGAAAACTTTAACTCCAAATGACAAATTATGTTTTATAATCAATGTATAATCAAAAACAGAGACAAAAAAAAAAGAATGATAACCATGCCATTATTTCTAGTATTAAAAAAGGGAATCTATTTGAATATCATATTTTCTTCTCACACTTAATTGAATATATTAATTTAGAATTGTAATATTTATTGAAAAATGTAGAAATTCTGAGTTAAGATAAGAAGAGAAACTACGTATCCATATTATTTCAATAAGTTAACATTTGCTCTTAGTAATATGGTATTTCATTATTCTAATACTAGTTTCAGTGATGTGTTTCTTGAGAAGTTCAAGTATCAAATAACAAGTTGTATTTACATATATAAACACTTTGTAACAGACAGCAGACATATAAAACAAGTTAAAAACACAAAATTAAAGTATGTAGATCATTACTCAAATCTTCCCCAATAATTTATTTGCCTAAGACAAATTTGAAAATTAAAGTATCAATAAGAACTTTATTATACATGTAATGTATGAATTTCGGAGCATAGTTTTCCTATGTGGTCATTAAATCAGGTGTCCATGGAAACTACTGTGCTTTAATATCCAAGACATTTTTTTTTTACTTAAATTTACATGATCAAAATAATGTAATCATATTGCTTCCTGCATATTGGTTTTCTCTGAAAAAACTATAAAATTACATAATCATCTTCTTCAGATTTTGAGGCTAACTTTTAACTTTTACCTATATTGGGAATTTAGATATTTATGTTATACAACTTCCCAAAACAAAGGCCCTCACATCTATATATATAAAAGCCTAAAAGACCATTACTACTGGATGACCTGACAAGCAGACAATTGGCTGGTAGCTATGACGTGAACTGTCCACCAGGGTCAGATGCTCAACAAAGGAGTGGACTGCCAACCTCCTGTTGTACTTTCCCTTGGCCAGCTGGTCCTGATCGGCCCCAATCAGGGCCGGCCAGCCAACCTCCCTTGGTCCCTCCCCCTGATCAATCCCAATTGCCAGATAGGCCAAGGGACCCCATCCATACACAAATTCATACATCAGCCTCTCTTCTCTCTCTCTCTCTCTATATATATATATTTTTTTTTCTGTCATATAAGTTTTGCATTTAATATTAAATAATTTTGAATGAATGAACTCATTACTTATTCTTTATTCTTTTACTCTTAAAATATTTCTACAGAAATATGTAGGTTAATATCTTTTTTCTGGTTTATGAAGAAACACACTAGATATTTAAAATAGACACATATGTGATATGTTATAATTCCACTTGTATTACAATAAGTAAAGTCTAATATTATTTTAGTGCCTCAGTATTAAGTGATTACTTATTACTTATTACCCATGGTTTAAAAGACTGATCAATCTGTATAATAAGTTTAATGACTTTATGATAATGCTAATACCCTATTAAGAAACAATGCACACATACTATGTGTACTTATATATTATGTATAATAATTATGTAAATGATATTAATTCACTTTGTAGTGATAAAAATATTTGTTACATTCAGATGGGATGGTGTGGCCAAGTTGAATAGAATGACAAGACAAATAGTAACTTTATTAACTGTGAGTAAACTGTATTAAAAGTTGCCAGACCATACAATCTTGTCTAATAAAAGGGTAATATGTAAATTGACCATACCTCCACTATGCCCAGAAGCCATACCCGCCCAACAGCCAATCAGAGTGAGTATGCAAATTAACCCAACTAAGATGGCAATAGCCACAGAGAGAGCAGGAGGGAAACTTGGGCTGCCCCCAGTGATGGAAGAACCAAGCTTTATGCAAACTCTGAATTGCCCAGGCCTGTGCTTAAGGCAACAAAGTTTCAATGGCTATGCCAGCAGAAGGCTTGGTTCCACTCCATGCTACAAAGTTTCAATTGAAGAAGATAAATAAATCCCACATACCAGGACCTCTGCTTGGGTCACTGGAGGATGTGGCCAGCCTGCAATCTACCACAGGCCCCTCACCTAGGCTACCCCATGCCCCAGGAGAACACCCACCCTGATCCAGGACACCCTTCAGGGCAAGCCAGCTGGCCCCCACCCATGCACCAGGCCTCTATCCTATCTAATAAAAGAGTAATATGCAGATTGACCATCACTTCAACACACAAGATGGCTACTACAAGATGGCCAGCAGAAGAGGGTTGTTGGCAGGGACCAGGCCTGCAAAGGAGGGGAGTTGTGGGTGATCCTACTATGATTGTATTGATGTCAATCTCTCCCTTGATATACTCTAGGAGGGTTTTTTTTTATGTATTTGGGAACTTCTGTATTGGTGAATATATGTTTACCAGAGTTATTTCTTTTTGTTGGACTGCTCCCTTTAGTATTATAAAGTCACCTTCTTTATCTCTTGTTATGTACTTAACTTTGAATTTAATTTGTCTGATATAAGTATTGCTACTCCAGCTATATTTTTTTCATTTCCATTTGAAAAACTGTCTCCATCCCTTCACCCTCAGTCTGTGTGCATCTCTTTTTCTGAGGTGGGTTTCTTGTAGATAGCAGATATATGGATCATGTTTTCTTATTCAATTGGTAAATCTGTTTTAGCATCACCCTTCATTCTGTCATTAAACATTGGAAGATTCTCAACAGCAAATCCCATGTTCTTACATCTCCTTATTCATTTTCTCTGACTCTATTTTCTAATTAAGTACATTGTCTAAAATATTACATATATCAGTGACTTTGAAATTCATATCTTCTAATTTCAACTCTTGTCTAAATTTGTGAACAACATGCCCAACTCACTTCTTGAAATTTTTATTTAGATATCTCAAATAAAACCATAAATCTAATATGTACCAGGTCACCTCATAATCTTTCCCTCTTAATAGAGTCCTCCCTATGTTATCTGTCTCATTAAATGGCATCCCTATATAATAAAAGTTATTTTAAAAATAAATTTAGATTGTTTTCATGAAGAATTTAGTTTAATTTATTTAAATTTATTTTTTTCATTCAGTATTATTTTGTCTTAGTTTCAAGTATACAGAATAGTGATCAAACAATCATACTTTACAAAGTGTTTCACTCAGTATTTCCAGTCCCATCTATCATCATACATAGTCATTACAATATTATTGACTATATTTTCTATGCTGTAATTTATATCCTCAGAACTATTTTGTAACTATCAATCTATACCTCTCAATACCTTTACATTTTTCAACCAGTTTCCTAGCCTCTCTCTAGCAACCATTAGTCTCTTGAAGAATTTCTTGAGCAAAAATTTATATCTACTTTACTTTCCAGTACCTCTAAAACTTAACTATTTCACCAACATTACTTTAGTCCAGTTAAACATCATCATTTACCTGCTGAGAATACCACCTTCCTGCCAGTCTTTCATATCTCTAACCAGTTGTTTCCAATATACACTCAAATCACAAACAAAAGCACACTTTTCAAAATTCCTGCCTGTTTTGGGCAAAATAATTCTGACTTGGTGACTTGCATTTTGTTTTAAGCTAAATACCCAAATCCTTAAAATAAAATGCAGTGCCCTGTGATCAGGCTTCTGCTTTTAAACCTCAAACCTCATTCTTAGACACATTCTTACCTCTTCAGCCTAATGATCTTTTGTGGTTTCTTAAAAGAGTTATCTTTCTCCTGCCACCAAGTTTTGTTGTACTTTCTATCTACTTTTTTCATCTACACAATTCTTTATCTTCCCAATGTCAGCTTAATAATTAATTCATTCCTTCAGAGAAGTTGTTTTCTACAACCTTAAAAACTAGAAACAATCCAGTAGGTATAGCTTCACAACAGTTTACATATTTTCTTCATAAGATTATTAAAATAAATCATAATTATATATTTGTTTTTATAATAACTATTAAGTAACATAATCCAGGACTCTATCTTTTGTGTGTTGTGTTCACTATTTTAAACCCATAGCCTATTCTAGTGTCATGAGTTCTACCTAGAGAATAAATAATTTAGGAATCATTTCACTTAGTAATAAGTTATAAACAATTAAGCTTCTGATTTATAGTGGTATTAGTCATAATACACAAGCTAAATTGATTAGTATGTTTTAAAAATTACAATGTATGATATACAAGATGAATAATAAAGACTTGTATTGTCCTCTAGAACATTTTAGTTCAACCTAATAAAAATCTATTACTCCTCTGAATTATTTTAAATAATAATTGGAGAAGGACATAATAGACATAAAAGTACTATAGAACTGATGGGAGAAATGGAAAAAAATTAATAATTTCTTTGTGCTTTATATACACTGTGTCACATTGATAGAATGAAATATTTTATTCATTTTCTCTTGCTGAATAACAAGTTATAAAAACATTAAAGCTTAAAACCCAATTTTTTTATCTCACAGTTTCTTAGGTATGAAGTCCGGTTGGGCTTAACTGATTTCTCCACTTAGGGTTTCATAAGGCTGGTCTCACATCTGGAAGCTCTCAAGAACAATCTATTTCCAACTATCTACTTCATTCAAATTTTTGACAGAATCCAGTTATTTGTAATTGTAGGACTATGGCTTCTATTTCTTTGTTGGCTATCTCAGGGAGTTGTTCTGAGTACCTACAGCCCACACTAGGGTTTTTGCATGTGACCCCAATCATCTTTAAAGCCACATCAAGTTCTTCCTGTGTTTGAAAGTCTTTGACTTTTGCTGCCACTTGAAGAAAATTCTGCTCTAAAGGGCTTGGGTGATTACATTAGGTACACTAATCTCTAAAACAAATAACTGATCAGTAATTTTAATTACATTGGCAACATTCTTCGCAGCAGTATCTAGATCAGTGTTTGATAGAATAACCAGGGGCCAGGAATCTTAGGGGACTATTTTAAAATTCTGCCTACCACAGGTAGTAGACATATTCTTTCAATTATATATTCAGTTTAAGCCTAGTGATTACACTTGAGCAGAGAGAGAAGTGCCTTGAATTGATCAAAAGGTGGAGGTAGACAATAAAGCATTTATAAATATGTAAACCTATAACAGTTTTGTTGACATTCTTCATGGATTTCTCAGAGTTATTAGTATGGATGAAATAATTGCCTATGCTTTAAAATATTTTAATAAATCAATGCCATTAAATACTGTGAATCATAAAACAAAGTTACTATTGACCATAAGCAAGGGTATCCAAAGCTATGCACAGTAAAAATCTAAAGAGAAAATGTTTTCCTTCAGATAGTTCCTAAAACAAAAATTATAGCCATGAGTGATTAAAAGGAGATTTTCTGTTCAATAATAATTTGGTCAAAATTTCAGAATTTCTGATTTAGCCTGACAAATTTTTAAAAAATACATCTGAGTTGTTGAGTTCATATTTTATTTAATGGCATATTTGTGAAATTTGTTTGGGTTTTACAAAGAAAGAATACATGTAAATTATGAAGTAATAAATTATGGGAACTATTTCTAACATATGACATGCTTTAAGGCTGATGAAAATATATAAATTTTTTAAATAGCTCATTTGACCATGTTTTGCATATTAGTACTTCAGAAAAATGCAATCACTATAATGTTAAGAAAGCATCTTAAGTTGGCCTTTTCAAGAAAGAAGATAACATCTACACAGAGTGAAAGATCTCAAATGACCTTTAAAAGTGACATTTTTGGACTGGAATTTACAAGGATGACAGTGGCATGACATTTTATTTGCAACAAGATATTGGAGAAAAAGAACTTAAGTACAAACTCTGCTATACATTCAATTAGTAGATATAAGTGAGGTGAAATTAATGAATGCAGGCACACACAAATACTTGAGGAGATTTTTGTTGACTGTGGTTAAATATTTGAGCTTTGTAATGCTACTAGAGGGACAGAATCATAAAATAATAAAAATGCATTTACATGAAAAATGTATTTGACAATTTCTGAAATTATTCAGAAAATTATCTGAAATTTATCTTAAAATGCAAATTTTTATTATAAATACAACTCTTTAAAGATATATTACTTCTAGAAGTAAAAAAAAAGAAAAAGGAAGGAAATAAGGTTCAATGTTATGGAAGTGACTATGAAATGATTTACAGATTTAGGTCAAGTAGAATACATTATAGTCAGGCATTATTTTAAATACTTCTCATGTATTTGTCATATTGAATTCTTTTGAGATAAATACTGTTTAGCTCCATTTTACAGAAACTGATCTCAGGAATTAGACTGCAAGTGTTTACTGTGAATTCTGCCACGTACGAACCATGTGACACAGAAAAAATGTTTAGAATAGTTTTCTTCATTTCATAGGTAGCATAAGACTTGATGTATGAGTTAATATAAATGCGTATAACAGTGCCTGCCATAGAGCAGGCACTCACTAAAGGTGAAGAATATCATTAGTAACCTATTCTACCTTTATTTAGTAGTAATAGAAATGTCATTATAGTCTTTCTGAGAAACATGTTTTAAGTTTTCTCTCATTTAAAACTCTGCCTGATAGAGGGGCTGTGTACTACTACTGGGTAGAATATATAAATTCATGAGAAGTCTCCATAAAAGGAATAATAATTGAATAAATTTTAAAAAATTAAGTCTTAAGAATAAAAATGGTAACCACCTAAATAAAACTCTAGGACCTGAGACCTACAACTTATTTCATTGGCAAAGGGGGAAGAAGATGAATATGGTATGGATGGAAATGGGAGGAAAATAGATTAACACCTAACAACCATTTAGTAGGTCCACGTCAGCTATCACAATAAATTAGGATCCAAAAGAGTTCATTTACAGAGGGTATAAAACTACCTTCCAACTTCTTATGGGTAGTGTGAGGAAAGCAAGAAGTGGATAAGTGAAAAGAAAAAAAACAACAACAACAACAAAAAGTCAGGAGCAGAACTGGAAATAAAACATAACTCTCAGGGACCTTCCCATTGCTCTCTCCACCCCTAAGCTATACTTGGGGTATAAAACAGAAGGATTGCTCAGTGTGTAGAAAGCTGTACTCTAAAGTATAAAGAGACCTTCAAAGTTTTATCATGCTTAGATATCAAAGACTACAGAAGGAAAATACTTGAACGTACTCTCAAAGATTCATATCAAGGGGCCACATTCGGGTACACAAAAAGGAAAGAAGAAAACTAGGGGCCACTCTTAGTTTTCAGAGGCCACTCTTGTTCCTTGGCATGTGGCTTCTTCCATCTTCAAGTCAGCAGCTGGTGGTAGAATTCTTTGCATACTTTTTTTTTTTTACTTTCTCTTCTGCTACCAGCCAGAAAAATCATTCTTTTAAACACACAGAAGATAACCTCTCTGTTTTAGACTCAAAGGATTAGAGACCTTAATTATATCTGCAACTTTTTTTGTCCAATAAATAATCACAGATGTAAGATGAGAGTCATCTTTGAATTTCCCCTTCCATAACAGTCTTATTGCAAATACATTCTTTCATTAATTATAAAAGTAACTTGGCAAGATAGATGACAACTAGTTTTAAAAGTACAAAGAAATGGGTTCTAGAAATGAGAAGGATGAACTTGGAATCAAAATCCATACACACCCTCCTATTTCCCATCCCAGATCACCCAAAGCACACTCAAGTTCACCAATTTCAGCACAGTAGCCATCCAAGGATGTTCAACTTCTTACTCACAGAACTGTGAGCTAGTGCATGGAGCTGGTTTAAAATATTTGTAGTAATTAGTGATATAGCAATAGAAAGTTAAAATCTACTTTTACTGGCTATAATTCATAGGGCAGAATTAATCTGTTTTATTATACAATCTTACAAGTTTTGACAAACTCATACAGTACTGTCATGTTATGACCACCACTACAACTAAGTTATTATAGCTTAGCACCAGTAGGGAGCATGCAAGAAGCAACCAATCAATGTTTCTCTCTCACGGATATTTCTATCCTCTATACCCCTCCCTTCCTATCTCTCTAAAATCATTAAAAATATATGGAGCAGTTCTAAAATCAATAAAAATATTTTTAAAAATATATAGAACAGTTCTATCTTGGATTCTTATTCACCACTTTCCACTAGCTCCAGATTCTTAAAACTGATCTGTTTGGTTTATCCAGAATAATATACAAATGAAATCATATAGCATAAAGTCTGAATCTATCTTCATTCAATTAGCACTATGCATTTGAGATTAATCTATTTTGTTGTATCACTACTTCATTAGTTTTATTGCTGAATACGATTTCATTGTCTGGATATACCAGTTTGTTTATCCATTCACTAGCTGAAGGACATTTGGGTTATTGCCATTTTTAGTGATTATGAATAAAAATTATCTAAAATTTTTTGTATGGATTTTTGTGTAAACAAGTTTTTAATTCTCATGTCCAAATACTTACAAGTGCAACTGTTTGATTTATGGAATGTTTACTTTTATGAAAACTTAGCAAACTCTTTTACAAAAGAACTGTGTCATTTTGTATTCCCAACAGCTGTGTAGAAATCTTTTTTTTAAAATATGTTTTATTGATTTTCCACAGAGAGGAAGGGAGAGGGACAGAGAGCCAGAAACATTGATGAGAGAGACATCAATCAGCTGCCTCCTGCACACCCCCCACTGGGGATGTGCCCGCAACCAGGGCATATGCCTCTGACCAGAATCAAACCCAGGATCCCTCAGTCCGCAGACCGATGCTCCATCCACTGAGCCAAATCGGTTTTGGTTGTGTAGAAGTCTTGTTGGTATGGATCCTTATCATTACTTTACTAATTTTCTTTTTTTTTTCTTTTAATTTTTACATTTTAGCCAGCTTTAAACATTTTTTATTACTGAGTATTGAGAATTCTTTGTATGTTATGGATATAAGTGTTAGATATCCTGTTTTCCACTAGTCTGCAGTATTTAATTCTCTTACCAGTGTCTATTATAAATCATAACTTTTAAATTTTGATAAAATCATTTTTTCTTTGTTTTCTTTTATAAAAGTATACTCTTTCCCAGCTGCATGGCTCAGTGGTTGAGTGTTGACCTATGAACCATGAGGTCACAGTTCAATTCCCAGTCAGGGTACATACTCAGGTTGTAGATTCAATTCCCAGTGTGGGGTACTTAGGAGGCAGCCAGTTGAAATTCTCTCTCGTCATTGATTGTTTCTATGACTCTTTTCCCCTTCTCTCTGAAATCAATAAAGGTATAAATAAACAAATAATACTCTTGCTATACCTAAGAAATCCTTACTTAACTGAAAGTTATGAAGATCATCTCCTATATTTTCAACTACAAGTTTTATATTTTTAGAATTTAGTTATGTCTGTGATTCATTTTGAATCATTTTTGTATATTATATGATGTATGGGTAAAAATTCAATTTTATATATGTATATATATAATTGATCAAGGACTCTTTGTTGAAGGAACTATTATTTATCCACTGACTTGCCTTTACATCATTTTCAAATATCAATTGGCCATGTGTATGCAAGCCAAATTATGGATGTATATTAATCTCTGTATCTATCTGTTGCTAACACTACCCTGAAAGGATAGTTTTATAGTAATCCTTGAGAACATACAGTGAGTGTTCTCAACTTGGGTCTTCTTTTTCAAAATTATTTTAATTATTGTATTTATTTTATCTTTCCATGAAATCTTGGACTTGACTTATGAACATCAATAAAATATTGCTGCTGTGACTTATTTAGGTATATTTTAATTTGTTTAATAATTTTGTAGTTTTCAGCTTACAAATTTTGCACATATTATTCTATACTAGAGGCCCGGTGCACGAAATTTATGCACAGGTGGATGTGTCCCTCAGCCCTGCCTGTGCTCTCTTCAATCTGGGACCTTCCGAGGGAAACCCAACTGCCCTCTCACAATCCAGGACTACTGGCTCCCAAACACTCGCCTGCCTGCCAACCTGATTGCCCCCTAACCACTCTCCTGCCTTCCTGATTGATGCCTAACTGCTCCCTGCTGGCCTGATAACCCCTGACTGTCCTCCCCTGCAGGCCTGGTCACCCCCAACTACCCTCCCCTTCAGGCCTGGGTCCTCCTGA
>PVJN01035227.1:0-12663 GCA_004026805.1 Lasiurus borealis
GCAACCTGGATGGAACTGGAGAGCCTTATGCTTAGTGAAATAAGCCAGTCAATGAGGGAGAAACATCACATGATCTCACTCATTGGTGGACAATAAAGAACATTATAAACTGATGTACAAAAGGATAGATACAGAGGCAGTAAAGCCTCAAACAGACTGTGAAATTATAGCAGGAAAATTAAAGTTAGGTGGGGTAGATTGGAGATCAATCAAGGGACTTGTATGCATGCATATAAGCATAACCAATGAACATAGACACTGGGGGGGTTGGGCTATGCCTGGGAGGGAGGGGGGACATGGGGAGATATGTATAAAAAATTAAAAAAAAAAAGATTGGATGAAAGAAAGAAAGGAAGCCCAGGATGGCCCATATGTGAAGAGACACTTTGAGTAAAGGTTGAATTTTTTCCTTCAGATCATGATCCCTAAATTAGATGCAAAGGTCCCATGTTTCTTCACTGTCCCCAGTTTTCATGGAATGTTGGTTCTCATGGAGAAGATTGGAAGCTATATATAAACCCATGCAAAAAGTACACCTTTTAGAGAATGGCATTTCCTGATTCCATGACACCAATAGATATCATGTGTTAACAAAATATCCTAGAAATTTGAAGCCAAAGAAATCCCTCTCTTCTCTATAACAGTCCTTTTTTCAACAAGAATTATTAAACTGTTATCATGTGGCAGGCACCACTGTGGGTATAGAGGCTTCAACTACAACTCAACAGACAGGATCCTTGTTTTCATGGGGTTTCCATTCTAGAAGGAAAAACAGCCAATTTAACAAGCACACAATAAATTTACAAAGTAACTTCAGACAGATATAAGATTTACAAAAAATAAAAATAAACCAGTTGACTTGAGATAGGAAGGTTCAGGAAAATGAATTGGGAAGAGGGTTAGGTACTCTAAAAAGTTAATTAACCATCAGAAAGTTTTAAATGGAGAAACACCTTACGTCTTATTACCTAAGACAGGGGTTGGTAAACAGTAAATATTTTAGTCTTTGTAGATAACACAGTCTTTGTTACATTACTAAACTCTGACATTATAGCACAAAAATAGTCATAGATTGCATATAAGCAAACAGAAATGGCCTTGTACTAATAGCCTTTATTTACAACAACATGAAGCTGGTGAGCTGTAGTTTGCCAAACCCTGAGCTAAGATCTGGGGAAACACTGCTAACTGCCTACTCCATACACTTTTGCATTCATGATTGATCATAGAATCCCAAGTCTGTTCAGGGTAATGCAAAGCTCTCAGACCTTAGGATGACCATTAGACTTAGTTATGGCCAAAGAGATATAAGTGGATATCTCCAGGTAGGACTTGCAGGAAAAGATTTTTAAGATTGACAGCATCAGTTGAAATGCTTTCATTCAATCTTTGCCCTTCTCTTTTTTTCTTCTCGTCTGGAACTTAGATGGGAATGGATCAGCCATCTTGTATACATGGGTGTATGATAATTGGGAACATAGGCCCCTCCCTTGCTCCAACTCCCCCTCCCACAGTGTAGGAAGGCCATTTGTAAGTGGACTGTAAGATCTGGGGGACTGGCCAGCAACTTGTTATAAGAAAGGCTAAGAGAAACTACTTCTAGATGTGAGCCTGGACTGTAAACAGCTAGTGTTTTGATTTCAGACAGATGCGTCCTTCCCACTGCATGCCCTGTCTTCCTGTGTTTCCTGCCCTCTATAAAACCTTGTTGGGAAAATCTGGGTGGTAGCCAACAAGAGCACCAGCCAGCCACCCGGTGCGGCCTATCCACAGGCCAGATGGGACTTAGCAGGGGCAGCTCCCACAGAGGCAACTGGTACAACAGGAAACTTCACAGAACAGCTGCCACTGGTATGCATGCAAGTCCTAGTAAACCCATGTCTTTCACAGCCAATCCTCTAGGTTATTTCTTTGTAATCCACAAACTATACACTGGAGTTTTCTGGGACCTCGGCTCTTTGCATAGCTCATGAGTCAACACAAGTGAGAATGAATGCCATGTGCTGAAGAGAGAAGAGATCAGTGTAGCAAGTGCCTGTCTCAATTCATTATTTAGCTGTATGGCAGCAGGGACTGACTTTCTCCACACTATGGCTTCTCTCACAAATGTGTTACTTCCACCCGAATGCCTTCCTGGCTGATACACCCATTCTTTATGACAATATGGCTACCAACATGTGGGCTGAGATGGGTAAAAGAATTGCCATTACATTAATAACAGATAATCTATATAACAAACAACCAAAAATCATTTGGCTTACAATAGTAAGTGTCTCTTTCTCCAGCATTTGTGGTCAGCTAGGTCGCAAACTGTGGCTCACGAGCCACATGTAGCTCTTTGGCCCCTTGAGTGTGGCTCTTCCAAAAAATACCATGGCCTGAGCAAGTCTATTTTGAAGAAGTGGCATTAGAAGAAGTTTAAGTCTAAAAAAATTTGGCACCCAAAAGAAATTTCAATCATTGTACTGTTGATATTTGGCTCTATTGACTAATGAGTTTGACAACCACTGAGCTAGATGATTCTGCTATTCTAGCTGCTCTCATGTTGGGTTGGGTCAGCTGCATCTGGATCAGCTGGCCAGCCAAGCAGGCTCTTCTCACAGTGATGGCAGAGGAGGAGAGGACAAATGGAACCCACAAGACTTCTGAAGGCCTGGGCTTAGAATGAGCATATTGGCACTTCTATCCATATTCCATTTGCCACAGTAAGTCACAAGACCAAAGTCCAAGACCAGGAAAGTGCAGACCACTTTGAGTGGAAATAACACACATTCCAGGGCAAACAGCATGAATGGAGGGCCCACACTTCACTACAGCACAGATGGAGAGTATGAAGAAGGCAAGGCCAATGGACGCAGATGATTTGGTCACGGTAAAAGTTGCTGAGCCTTAAGGATTTCTTAAGACTCCTGAGTCTTCTCTTAGAAGAAGGAATACAGATTGTGTCTTTGCCTTCAATTATTAAGACATCTTCCCAAAATTGTCCACAACTCCCAGAAATATTAATAATTATTTTATATATTCAAATAATGCTTTCCAGATCCTAAAATGCTACATGTGGACTAAGAATGCTCAGAAAATAGAATTGAACTTTTCACAAGGATCCTTTCCGTAAAAAAAAGAATATCTCTACAATACCCTTAACAATAACTTTAGCAATAAAGATCCTTGCTTGTGTTTGGTCTTTGACAAGCACCAATATAGACCACCTGACACTGGGATCTCAGTGATGATGATGATTGATGATGATGATGATGATGATGATGATGATGATGATGATAGTGTGATAATGGTGGTGATGATGATGGCAATGATGATGATAGTGATGAGGATGGTGGTGACGACTAGCATATAAATGGTATTTACACAGTACTATATGCTAGGAACTGTTCTAGGAATTTGAAGTTTTAATAATTCTCTCAACTGCCTTGGCAGTAAGTACTATTATTACACCATTTTTCAGATGAGGAACCTGAAACACAGAGAAGTTAATAACCTTGCCTATATCACACAGCAAGTTCCAGAATAAGATTTTGATCCAGAGAGTCTGGCTCTAGAGCCTGTGCATGTAACCACCACTTTAGATTCTTGACAAAATAAGAAAACAATCCTAAGATCCACATTACTGAATATGGAATATGATCCACATTAATTGTTATCATTATTTATTCAAAGCAATTGAGCTCATTTAAATTGATAGGTCTGTGTAAACCAGGAACACCACCTGGTAAAACTGTTGTCTTTTGCCTTCTTTTCAGAAAGATTGGGATCATTAAATTCTAGAGACAATGATGGTTGGATTAAAAACCAGTTGTGGTGTTGGAATGTTTCATTTGGGAGAGTGAAGTACTGCTTATGGAGGGATGTTGCTATTGGCAGCTGTAATTCTTAGACATGTGCTATCCCTCAGTACATCATTAGCTGAAGCACCTGGGGACACATGAAGGCATGGATGGCAAGCTTTCCTCCTGAAGAATTGCTGATTTGTAACGAAGCTGGTGACATACTTCTGCAGAGGGAAGAACACAATAAGAACACTAGGCTCTGAGGTCAGGTACTCTCTCCCGAGGTCACAGGCCCTCCACTTTTGGGCATGGGGAAATCAGGGCTGGAATGGCACCTGCCTCTGGGGAGCCCCACCAGTGGAGGAGGCAGGGGTGAGACTGTTATACCCACACCATTTGATGGACATCCTATAGAGCACATAGCATGGAAAGGGTCACTACCATGGCTGGAGAAGGAGAGCAGGTTCAACTCTGACAGTCAGTGTGACCTTGCTTTCCTCAGTCACAACCTGGCACTGAGTTAGGGACATCAGAGGAAAATAATAGAAACGGAGAAATGGAGCCACTTTAACATGGAGCTGGAACCCATCTCAGAGGAACTGCCTTGCATATCTTCTGCCTTAAACATTTGGATGTTAAAACAGGTGAAAAGAGCCTATGGACTGGAGCCAAGTAACTGTGTCCCAAGAAACTGCAGAGGTAAAAGGAAAGCAGGTATTATGACTACTGGACTTATGGCCACAGACTGAAAATTAAGCACCTTGTTTAGAATTAGATCACTGTTAGCTTATCTGCACCTATAAAATGCCTTTCTTCTATCAATGTAATTCTTCCCCTTCTCTTTTTCATACACACTCATGGCCTGGGTCTTCTAATTGGAACACAACTTGGAGCTTCTGTCTGAATCTGTGCTTTATAAATAGCTTTTTCTTTTTTATCTGAAATAAATGTTTGCTGCCTCTCACTCTGGCCTTTTATTTTTAGGTGAAAAATCAAGTTTGCAAGTAAAAATTTAAGATTTGGGAGGTCAACTTCCTAAGTTAAGAATAAGAAACTAGTTTTACACCAGATAGTTAAACTCTGAGCTCCTTAGCTATTTACTAACTTTAAGGTGAAATGACTTGTATGTCACCTGAAGCCCACCTAATCGAGCCCTGACTCCCCATATATGTAACCCTAATGTATTGCATTTACAAAGAGTTTTCAGTAACATGCACTAAGTGGAAGATAATACAAAATTTTCAATGACATATAATCTCAACTATGTGTATGTATGTCTGTAACCAACATGATTTTTTTTAAAAATCTTTGTTGTTGAGAGTATTACAGTATTACTTTTTTCCCCCATTGCCCCCTTCAACCTGGTTCCCAACCTGCCCCAGGCCTTCACTACCCTATTGTCTGTGAGCATAGGTAATACATATACTATCTAATAAAAGAGTAATATGCAAATTAACCATCACTCCACTACATTCACAAGTCACGCCCACCAGCCAATCAGGAGTGGGTATGCAAATTAACCCAATCAATATGAATGTGGCCAAGGAGCAAGCAGGAGGCTTGAGTTTCACAGCAATGAAGGAAGCTAAGCTTTCTGCACACCCTGGCAGGCCCAGGCCTCTACTCAAGGTTACAAAGACTTTGAATAGTCTTGCCACTCCCTTCTGACCTGCAAAATGTCTGTTGAGAAATCAGCTGACAATTGCATGGCAGCGCCTTGTAGGCAACTAATGGCTTTTCTCAACGTATGATTTTAATGGAAGTCAAGAAATTAGAAGGAACACTGTTGATTGTTAGAGACATGTGAACCAAAAGATTGATGCAGAAACAATCCTGGCACTCAAAGCGCAATGTTACCATGGCTAGAGAAGTGGAGACCCCAGCAGAGTGAAGCAGATGCCCTGTTAGACTCAGCCAAATGAATGATTAAATCCCAGCCAGCTATGCCACTTGGTATACATTCTTAACAACTGAGTCTCCTTTAGTCATTGATTTCTTTGGCAAATATTTATCAAAAACTTACTATGAGTAAAAATGAGTACTGTACCCTATGAACTGTCTCAGTTTCCCTACTGATCAAAATAAAGACAATAACACCTACCTTGCAGAGTTATTATACAAATTCAGCTAAAATGCCTGGGATAGAGTCCCTCACACATGCTTTACAAATGGTATCAGTTCCTACAGGCTGAAACCATAGGTCGAGATTTAATATAACAATACATATTCCTACAGCTCAGAGAATGTTCATCAAAAGCCACATACGAGGTGAGTCCCTTCCCATTGTCTCACTGTCCACCAGCATTACAAAAGTCACAGTCTTACAGCAAAGGAGCTTCAGTACATAATGGGCTGGCAGCCACTCTGAGCCATTCTTATCCCGAGCGGTTTGCCTGAGTGAGAGCAAAGTTCCATGCCAGGAGCCATTAACCTTTTCTAGATAAATAGCCTTTATTTAGTAAAACCAAATGAAAAAGAGTCGGGATTTTTTTGAAAAAAGAAAAATTGTCTGTAAGAAATATGAGCCTCACATTGAGCACCGTGTCTTGGTGCAGAAGCCCAAATTTAAAAGAACATTGGCTTTTGTTTCAAAAATGGGATGCAGTAGTGTCCTACACAGAACAGAAGCAGGGTCTCCAAGAAATGTGATGCTGGCCATCCATCCAGGGGCATGAAGTGGTGCATCTGACTTGAGAACCATCCAATTGGGATGGCAAACATGTGGCTTCTGAATGAAGAGGCAGAGAAAGATGTCCCCAGGAGAGAAGAAACATCAAATATAACTGTAGACCTGCAGAGCTGGAAGGCACCTTGGCAATCAATAGTCTTCATAATGTTAAGGCAATTGGGAGAGACCAGAAAAGTGAGGCAAATTTCCCCCACGGAACCCATCCAGGGAAGACAGTGTCTTAACTTGCGTTCCCTCGAGAGCAGAAGCTGAGACAAAGGCTTGGAGGCAGAAGTTTTGTGAGGGGTAATTCCAGGAAGCAGGACTTAGGGAGCCTGAGACAGGGAAGGAGGAAAGCCAAGGTCACTGCTATGGGCAATGGGAACTCGTATTTCAATGGGAACCCTGAGCAGGGCACAGACTATCCTGCAGGATGATCTGTCAGAGGCTACATGGCAGAGTGTTTCTCTGTCAAGTCCTGTCCCTGGTGACAGAGGATTGTCTCCAGAGCTTTAATGCCCCATCAGCTCTGCACACAAAACTCAGCACTGCTAGCTCCCAACTGCTCGCCTGATTGCCCCTAACTGCTTCTGCCTGCCAGCATGATCAGCCTCTGCCAGCCTGATTGACACCTAACTGCTCCCCTGCCAGCCTGATTGTCCCTAACTGCCCTCCCCTTCTGGCTTGGTCACCCCTAACTGCCTTCCCTTGCCAGCCTGGTCACCCCCAACTGCCCTCCCCTGCAGGCCTTGTCCCTCCCAATTTTCCTCCCCTACAGGCCTGGATCCCCCTAAAATGTCCTCCCCTGAAGGTCTGGTCACCCCCAACTGCCCTCCTCTGCTGGCCCAGTCACCCCTAACTACACTCCCCTGCAGGCCTTATCACCCCCAACTGCCCTCCCCTACTGGCCTGATCACCCACAACTGCCCTCACCTGCAGGCTACTTTGTGATGGCCATCTTGTGTCCACATGGGGGTGGCCATCTTGTGTGTTGAAGTGATGGTCAATTTGCATATTACCTCTTTATTATTTAGGATACCATTATATTTTTTATTTTTATTTATTTTATTTTTATTTTTTAATTGATTTAAGAGAGGAAAGAACAGGGAGAGAAACATCAATGATGAGAGAGAATCATTGAATGGCTGCCTCCTGCATGCCCCCTACTGTAGATCAAGCCCACAACCTGGGCAGGTGCCCTTGGCCAGAATCGAACCTGGAATCCTTCAGTCCACAGGCTGACACTCTATCCACTGAGCCAAATCAGCTATGGCTAGAAACTCTTTATGTAGTGCCTTGAAGGCCAAAAAATATATAGCTCTGCCATGTAGCATTCCAACTCTATCTTGAGGTCACAAAGTGACCTTGAATCCTAATGTTAAGATGAAACGCTGAGTTCCTTGAAGGAACAGACAAGACCATGTGTCCTAACAGTATCTTGAGTTAGAAATGTTTCACCTCTAAAGCACCCTCAAAGCCCACATTGTAATATGTAAGTCAGTATATAAGAGAGGTCTGAAAGAAAATGAGTTCTTCCTTTTTTTAAATTTATCTTTATTATTGAAAGTATTACAGATGCCCCTCTTTACCCCCTTTTGCCCCCATTTACCATCTCCTCCCACCACTCCCTTTTCAATTGTTCTTACTGATTTTTCAGAGAGGAAGAGAGAGAGAGAAGGGGAGAGAGAGAGAGAGAAATATCATTGTGAAAGAGAAACAACCCAGGTATGCACCTGACTCAGAATCAAACCCACCACCTTTCAATGCATGGGATGACGCTCCAACCACACTAGAAGGGCAAAAACAGGTTAATTCTAAAGGAGCATTTAAGCAGCATACCTTAAAAACCAGGATCAATGCACTCCTTTCTTTTCAAGGTTGTTCCTTATTTCCTTAAAGAAAACTCAGTTTACAAATTCACTGTAGGACCGGTAAAGTGTCTGAAAATATCAGAAATGACAAGAGATGCCAAAAATCTGCCTTACCCATTTGCAAGGTGTATACTAACAATGAAACAAATCCTGCCACCCGATTTTACTATTCCAGATGCTGCACCTGTCCCCCACCCCAATCAGGAAGGCTGTAGAGCAATACCTGGCCGCCTAGGAAGACTGAGGTGCAGCACCTGCCCCCCCAAACCCCCCCCCAGGAAAGCTGCAGAGCAATGCCTGGCCTTCTCTGCCCCAGGAAGGCCGAGGTGCAGTGCCAGGTGTCCAGCTAGGTTGGGTGAGTTCCCAGGAGCACAGCTGTGCCAAAACAGCTGGGAAATGCTCAGCCAAATGCATGTTTCCCAGGAGTGTCTCCCTCAGAGATAGTGGGGCGTAGTTTAAATGATATATTAGAGAGCAGAATGCCAAATCGATGTGAATTTTAAGATAAAACCTGTAACTAAAGACTTTTGAATGCTGTCAGGGCGTCTGCAGTAGGGCCCCTCGAAGTGGAACTGGCCTCCTCTGCCCTAGAGCAACTCTGAGGGCAAACACCCATGAGGGGAAAGCTCTCTGGAGTCAGACAGACCTGGATCCAAGAGATGCTCCCAGCAGAGGATGAGGCATTCAGTCTCTGAGGTTCAGACTCCTGAGCCAACAGGTTAATAGGAGCATGGCTGTTGAGAGAATGCAGTGATATCTATATAATAAAAGCCTAAGCCATGGTCACAGTGAATCAACCATAACAACCGGTCACTATGATGCACACTGACCACCAGGGGAAAGATGCTCAATGCAGGAGCTGCCCCATGGTGGTCACTGTGCTCCCACAGGGGAAATGCCACTCAGACAGAAGCCAGGCTCACGGCTGGCAAGTACAGCGACGGTAGCAGGAGCCTCTTCCACCTCAGCGACAGCGCTAAGGAACAGTGAGCAGTCAGGTGGCAAGGAATGAGGGGTCCCAAACTGTGAGAGGACCTAGGCTGGGCTGAGGGATTCCCAATCCTAACTCCAATGCACAAATTTCATGCATCAGACCTCTAGTATTAAAATAAAATGTCTACAATATAGTCGGTGGATAATGAACACTGTTTACTTCCTTATTTTTATAAGTTGGAAGCAAAAAGCAATTCAAGATTCAAGAAGGGCTTGAACCCTGGCCAGATGGCTCAGTTGGTTAGATCATTGCCAGAAAGTTTCAGGTTCAATTCCCGGTCAGGGCATATGCCTACATTGTGGGTTTGATCCCTGGTGGGAGTATGTACAGGAAGCAACTAACTGATGTTTCTGTCATATGTCAATGTTTCTTTCTCTCCCCCCACTATCCTCTTTCTAAAATGAGTAAACACACACACACACACACACACACACACACACACACACACACACACAAATCTTCAGATGAGATTTAAAAACTAAAAATGTTTAGCTGGGTGAGCTACTTGTCCGAGGAGCTTACTGCACTGGTGGCCACAGTGCCCGGGCCCCTCTTCTGACCCTCCTCCCTCATTGGACCCCACTGCCCTTCTGCTCGGACTCTGGGCCCGGTCTGTTCAGGCTTTTAGAGCAGAATGGTTACAAACAATATCTTCTTTCTCACAATTCTTGAGTTGGGAGTCAAGATACCGGCGGATGGAGTGCCTTGTGTGGGACTGTCGGGGTTCTTGTTCCAGCATTACAAATGGATGCAGCAATCTGGAGAAAGGGCTGATGCATAGATTCAAGGAGTCCAAAGACAAAATGTAGTTTGAAAGGCATTGGGGGTTAGAGGAGCTTCAGCTAAAGGAACTAAAGAATACCCCTTAACTCAGGACCCATGCTTCTATTAACACAATTGGAGATAATACACTTCAAAGGTAGGGTTTCAAAGGGTAGGGTTTACAGAAGCATTATCAGATTGGGGAATAGCCTACAACTGTTCAGGTGTTTGGCCAACAGGAGGCAATAACATGCAGATTAAGATGCTTTGGGCTGTCTGGCAGTAGACAATCCTTTCAGGTTTGGGGAAATGCCCTTCAGCCATCCCAGATGATTCACTCCTCTGGAATGCTAGAATTGACTTCCAGCAAGGGACCACCTTCTTGTTCACAGAGGGCCACTTCTCCACCTTTAGGCAGCAGAGGGCAAGAGAGCCCCTTTGGGTGTGAGGACACTAACCTGTTCCTGAGGTCTTCACCCGCAGGACCTGACCACCTCCCAAGGCTGCATGTCTTAACGCTGTCACCCTGGGCTAGGGTTTCAGCACATGAGCTTGGAGGGTGGGACATACTCTGCCTCTAGCAGCTCAGATGCTGGGATGTCAGGCACATGACAATACAGGTTCTGAAGGCCTTTGCACTCCCACATGCTCAGCCACTGCCTCCTGCCAGCACCTTGAGAAGGGAATGGTTGGGCATGTGGCTGCAGAGAAGACCCAAGGGCAGCAGGACCCTGTCAACTCAGTGTCCCAGCCGAAGTCATGCCAGGTAAGCCAATGGCCAGCCAACCCTGAAAATGTGGGCAAGCCCAGCGGAGCCAACACAGAGCGAGGTATCGTTCCTTGGCAGTGTTCGTCACCCCTGTACCTCAAAATGGGAGTGTATTTGGAGGGAGGGTCTGTAGAGAGGCATCCAATGTATAATAAGTCCCCTAGGGTAGAGCCTAATCCAATGTGACTGGTGTGTCCTTATAAGAGGAGAAATTTGGACACAAAAAAGGACACCGGGGCAGGAGTCTTGGGGAAGAGGTCTGTGAGGGCCCAGTGGGAGGTGCTGCAGGCAAGCCCAGGAAGGAACCCAGAGCAGTTCCTGGAGCGGTCCTCAGAGACCCACCTGCCTGCACCATGGTTTCCCCACCCACCTCCAACATGGTAAGAAAATCGGGTCTTACTGTTTAAACTCCCTGTTTAAACTCCCTGTTTAAACTCTGTGGTGTGTGGTTTGGCAACAAGCCGGATAACACCGGGATCTCAAAGCTTAGACAAGACACAGGCTCCGCTGGGCCTTTCACGTGTTCCTCACAGAGCTCTCTGAACTGCTCTGTGCAACCAACCCCAGGGCCCACGATGAGTTAGACAGCGTGCAACCTGCCCCACGCTGAGTCAGTGTGCAACCTGTCTCAGACCCCTTGCAACAGGCCCTCGACCATGCTGAGTCAGACAGCTCCCTCTGGGCTAGACAAATGAAGTGCAGCCCAGCCAGAGGGGTCATCCTGCCCGCACTGAGGAACTCAGGGCTGATGTCCCTTTCAATGTACATCACCAGGAAGTCAGGAGTGTAGACACTTGAACCAATGTTTACCCTTGTCCCTTCCCATGGATTTTTAATCATATTTTTGTGCTGACAGTGATCACTGTCAAAGTTTCTTTAAGTGACCAATGAAGAGTCCACCCCAAAGAGCATGGTTAAGGAGTTACATCTGTCAACATCTGCCATAATAAAAGTTAAAAATTAAGAAGTTTAAGAACAGCCCTCACTGGTTTGGCTCGTGGACTGAAAGGTCTCAGGTTCGGTTCTGGTTCCAGTCAAGGGCATATGCCTGGGTTGCAGGCTTGATCCCCAGTAGAGGGCATGCAGAAGGCAGCTGATCAATGATTCTCTCTCATTGATGTTTCTATCTCTCTCTCCCTCTCCCTTCCTCTTTGAAATCAATAAAAATATTTTTAAAAGAAAAAAAATTAAAAATAGTTATTTATTTTAAAATAGCAATTATAAACCCATTAGTGGCCTGCTGCACAAAATTTGTGCAGGGGGTGGAGGGAGCGGGTCCCTCAGCCCAGCCTGCACTCTCTCCAATCTGGGACCCCTTGGGGGATGTCCGACTTCTGGTTTAGGCCTGAGTAGGATCAGGCCTAAATTGGCAGTCGGACATCCCTCTCACAATCTGAGACCACTCATCTGCTGCCTGCCTGATCACCCCTAACCATTCTGCCTACCTTTCTGGTCATCCCTAACCTCTGTTCCCTGCCAGCCTGGCTGCCTTTAACCACCTCTACTTCAGCCCCTGCCACCATGGCTTTGTCTGGAGAAACATCCAGTCTAATTAGCATAGTACCCTTTTATTAGTATAGATGGTTACTGAACAGTGCATTCTGAGGAACATGGGGAAGTGACTTTATGACTCAAAGTCCAGAGAGTCCACAGGAAGCTGGGAAGTCACTCAGCAGAGGACAGGCCTTGAATCATGGACAAGGCCTGGGCTGTGTTTAGATCTGAAGAGCCTCCCTCCTCCAGGCACCACTTACTCAGTGGCCTCCTACACACACCCCAATCCAGGCTCAAACCCACCACCTTTCAATGTGCAG
>PVJN01035228.1:0-22250 GCA_004026805.1 Lasiurus borealis
ATGGGGAGGAGAGAGGGTAGTTAAGGGAGGAGGGAGAGCAGAAGGGGGAGGAGGGAGAGCAGATGGGGAGGAGGGAGAGCAGCTGTGGGAGGAGGGAGAGTAGATGGGGAGGAGGGAGAGCAGATGGGGAGGAGGGAGAGCAGCTGTGGGAGGAGGGAGAGTAGATGGGGAGGAGGGAGAGCTGCTGAGGGAGGAGGGAGGGTAGTTAAGGGAGGAGAAAGAACAGGAATGTTTGCCTCAGCACAGCCCGCTGCCAAGACCTTTCCAGGGAAGCGGCTGCTGGCAGCCTGAGTGTGGTTCCAGGCAGTGGCTCTGGGCTCCGGGCCAGCCAGGACCCTCCCTGCCGCTGCCCAGGCACCAGGCAGGCACACGCGGCCCCACCCGCCGCCGCTGTGTCCCGGGGGCACGGCCAGGTCCCGCTCCAGCCACATCAGGAACCCATTTCCGAGGAGGCGGGGTGGAGGGGGGGTTTGCATTCCTGGGGTCACGCTCAGCCAGGGACGGGCCCGGGGACGGGCGCCGGGCTTTCCAAGGCTGGAGCGACGGGAACCCTTCCCGCTTCCTCAGCTGCAGCCTCCTCATTCCCCCAAGAGACCTCCCCCCCATCCCCCTGCTCCCCGGGGCCCCGTCACAGCGGCAGCATCCTGTGGCTGTGGGTTCGAACGCATCGTCACATATGGCAGACGCTGGGCCGGGAGAGGGGCCAGGGGCGTGCTTCCTCCTGGAGCTCGGATGCCACCCCCGAGGGTCCCCCTCACCCGGAACCTGCCCGCCCGGATCTCCTCCCCCCCCCTCCCCCCCCCCCCCCCCCCCCCCCCCCCCGTCCAGGGATAAGAAAGCCAATCACAGCAGCCGGGGCCGCTGGCCGGCGGAGGCCCGTCCGGAGCCGGGGCCGCCACACGCTTCCCTCTAAACCCCCTCGTTCCTCGTCACCAGTGTCACCCCAGTGTCACCCCGGCAGGTTCGTTGCAGGGTGGGAAGGACGCTCGCGGCCACAGGCGACCTTGTCTAAGGTCACACATCTGGGCAGGGGCGGGGCCGTCCCAAGCCAGAGCCCGAGCTTGCGCCCCCGGGAGAGCCAGCCGCTTGCACAATCCTCCTCGTTCCAACGCCTCCCCGATGCCCGGCTGGATCGGCCCTCCGGGGCCTCAGAGAGCACAGGCCCTGGCTGCCCTTCGAAAATCGGAGGACACCCCGGGTGCCCCCTGAACCCCCGCTTCCCGGCAAACCCCTGCCCTGCCATCCGCGTGTGCTCGGGTCCCAGGCTTTCTGGCTCTCACGACCCGGCTTGTGAAGGTCCCTCTGAGAGGGGGCGTCACCCTGTGTGTGGGGAGCTGGCTCAGACCGGAGACCCCTCACTCTCCCGGCGCGGGAAGAAGCGTGCCTCGAAGCGGGTCTGGTTCCGTGATTCGGGGGGCGCAGGGCAGAGGGAACACGCAAAGCCCCTTGTTCCAGAGGGAAGAGGTTCAAGATGACGAGAGCATCATCTGCGCGCAGGACAGGGAACCGGCGGGACCCCCAGTCGGGGTGACTGCACCAGGCGAGGGAGAGAGGCGCGTCCCCCGGAGCCGGGGAGGAGAACTCAGAGTGTGCTGGGCCTTTCCCAGCCCCCCCTTCCTGGGGCCGACAGCGGGCGCAAACCCAGCGCTAACGGCCGCTCGAATTTCTGAGCCCTTCCCCGGAGCCGCCTCATGTTCTATCGTTGTGGTCATTATTTGTCTTATTTTGTATTTTTATTGATTTTTTAATATATTAAATAATTTAATATATTAATATTTGCTCTTATATTTAAAAATATA
The DNA here is from genome assembly GCA_004026805.1 of Lasiurus borealis. Lineage (NCBI taxonomy): Eukaryota > Metazoa > Chordata > Mammalia > Chiroptera > Vespertilionidae > Lasiurus > Lasiurus borealis. The sequence goes on from PVJN01035228.1 coordinate 1,800, forward strand.
TATTAATATATTAACATTCCTGCTCTTTCTCCTCCCTTAACTACCCTCCCTTCTCCCTCCTCTGCTCTCCCTCCTCCCCATCTGCTCTCCCTCCTCCCCCACCGCCTGTCAGCTGTGTCATGTCCGCTGAGTGCCTGTGCACGGCCCCTGCAGCAGGACGGGGCCTGAGGCCCGGGAGCCACTGCCTGGAACCACTCTCAGGCTGCCAGCAGCCGCTTCCCTGGAAAGGTCTTGGCAGCGGGCTGTGCTGAGACAAACATTCCTGTTCTTTCTCCTCCCTTAACTACCCGCCCTCCTCCCTCCTCTGCTCTCCCTCCTCACTCAGCTGCTCTCCCTCTTCCCTCCTCTGCTCTCCCTCCTCACTCAGCTGCTCTCCCTCCTCCCCAGGAGGCGGCTGATCGATGTTTCTCTCTCATCGATGTTTTTAACTCTCTCTCCCTCTCCCTTCCTCTCTGTAAAAAAATCAATGAAATAAATTTTTTTAAAAAGAAAGAAATATCAATGACCAGAGAGAATCATTGATCGGCTGCCTCCTGCACGCCCCACCTTTGGGATCGAGTCCACAACCCAGGCCTGTTCCCTGACTGGGAATCGAACCATGACCTCCCAGTTCCTAGGTCGATGCTCAACCACGGAGCTACGCCGGCGAGGGCTCATGTAGTATCTTTTTTTTTTTTTAAATATATTTTACTGATTTTTTTTACAGAGAGGAAGGGAGAGAGAGAGTTAGAAACATCGATGAGAGAGAGACATTGATCAGCTGCCTCTTGCACACCCCCTACTGGGTATGTGCCCGCAACCAAGGTACATGCCCCCGACCGGAATCAAACCCGGGACCTTTCAGTCCGCAGACAGACGCTCTATCCACTGAGCCAAACCGGTTTTGGCACCATGTAATATCTTTTTAAACAGCACGTATGTGATCTTCATCACGTGCCAGGAAATATAAACGTGTTCCCCATGGCCTCTGGCTAAGGGAGGTGCGATCTTTATCCCCAGGCCTGCGGTGAGAAACGGAGGTGCGGGTAGCTGAGCAGCTGACCAGTCACACAGCCAGTCAGTACGCGTAACGCCTCTACGTCCGTTTTCCAGAGAGGGTTCCGGGCTCAGGGGAGAAGACAAACCGCAGTAAAGAGGTCACCGTGGAGGCTGCGGGTCCAGACCACGGTGCGGGCCCCCGCCCTGCGCCCCTGGCATCCAGCTTCTACCAAACCCAGGCAACATGCCTGTGGGTGTGGAATAGCACCCCCAAAAAGACATGTCCAAGCTCTAACCCCCACCCCCGGTACCTGTGACTATGACCTTATTCGGACATGGGGTCTGTATTAGTCAAGGTTCTCCAGAGAAGCAAAGCCAGAGGAGAGAGACAGAGACGGAGACACACACACACACACACACACACACACACACACACACACAGATATTTATTATGAAGTACTGGCTCATGCGATTACAGAGGCTGACAGGGTTCGTGACCGGCCCTCTGCAGGTAGCTCACGGATTCAGACCCAGAAACACGCTCACAGACACACCCAGAAACCACGTGTGATGTGGGCACCTGTGGCCAGTCACGCGGACACCAACAACCTACCAGCACGGGATCTCTGCGGATGGACTTACCGTATTTTCCGGTGTATATGACGACTGGGCGTATAAGACAACCCCCAACTTTTTCCAGTTAAAATAGAGGGTTTGGGATATACTCGCCCTATGACACCTGGTATACAAGACGACCCCCGACTTTTTGAGAAGATTTTCCTGGGTTAAAAAGTCGTCTCATACTCCGGGAAATACAGTAGGTTAGGGATCTTGAAGGAGAACATCTTGGATTTGAGGGGGGCTGAATCCAGGGGCCGGTGTTCTTGAAAGAGAAAGGAGAGGGGCGGTCAAACACACAGCCAGGCTCAGAGGAAAAGGTCGCGTGGAGACGGAGGCCGAGACCCGACAGATGCAGCCACAGCCAAGGATGGCACAGGCTGCCAGCAGCCCCCGGAAGAGAGACGGGACGGGAGAGCCCCTCAGAGCCGCTGGAAGGAATGGGGGGGGGGCTGGGGGCTCTTCCACCCTCGGAGGTTTTTGTGGGTAGTCTATCCGTGAAAGCAGCACTAGAGAGACTAACAGATTTAATCACACACAGGCGCCTGGGAACCCACATACACGAGCGGTTCAGAGGCAGAGTTAAGACGAGAATTATTTGCTGTTCAGAGCTAAGGGGACGCACGGCGCCTTGGGGTGCAGGAAGCCGCTCACAGCATGATAAAAAAAAAAAAAGGAAAAAAGAAAAAAAGCTATTTCTGGGTTACTTTTTTCACTTTTAAAAAGACCCCCATTGACATTCTTGCAGAGCTACGCATTCCTCTGTGGCCACAGGCTGTCCATCGCCTTCGGCTACAAGGTGTTCCCAGGCCAGAGTGGCACCTGCCGGGGGGCCAGCTCTGAGCCCCACCCAGCCGCACCGGGAGAAGGCGTCTGTGGCCGCAAGGCACCGGAGAGTGGTCATCGTCATCGGTGACAGCGGCCCCGGGACTGTGCACCTGCTGGGCGGCCCTCCAGAGAGCTGGCTGCCTGTCATTCCGCGGAAGATCGACTCCACTGATACTGCGACTTGGAAATAAATCCACAGCCCTCTTCCTGGACCCCAGGCCCCGGGGATGCAGGTGGGACATGTCGTCCTGATTCTACTTGTTTACAGACAAGGAGGGGCGAGGGGGGGGGGAGTGCGGGGAGGCTTCCAGGTCACGCTCACCTGGACCAGAGCAGCGGCTCAGGACAGGCCTGAGGCCGCCACAGGTGCCAGCCACCCAGGTGATTAGAAAGGTTCCGGGTGAGCCCCAGCCAGTCTGGCTCAGTGGGGAGAGCGTCGGTCTGTGGGCGGAAGGGTCCTGGGTTCTATTCCGGTCAGAACTGGCCTCTCTCCAGACTCCTTCCTGCCCAGGCCCTGGTCCAAGCACATGCAGGAGGCAACCAGTCGATGTCTCTCTCTCTCTCTCTCTCATCGATATTTCTCCCTGTCTCTCCCCCTCTCTCTCCCACTCTCCCAAAAAAATCAATGGGAAAATATCCTTGGGTTAACAAAAATAAACAAAAAAATAGTACTTAAAAATGTTCTTCTTTTAGGTAAAAAATAAAAACGAGACTGATGAACAAAATAATCGTACAGTGGTACCTCGAGATATGAGTTTAATTTGTTCCGTAACCTTGAGGCGTGGGAAACTATGAGAAGCTCAGGCCTTTCTCTCTCCGGTTCCGGGGGGGCCCCCAGGGGTAAGGGAGGCTGCGCTGCCGGCCTCAGCCTCCGTGGAGGAGCTGTCTGTCCCCCTCCTCTTCTGCTCCCCGGCTGCCAGCACTCCTCGGCTTGTGGCTGCAGCGCCCCTGCCCCTGCCCGGGTCACACTGCCCGCGCCTCTTCTCCAGGGCACAGCTCCCTGTGCCTCCCACTCATTAGGACGCGGGTGATCGCATTTGGGGTCCCACCGAGGCCATGTCCAAGCCGCTGGTCCTTCGGTGCTGCAGGCGGCAGACCCTTTCCCTGCCGGCCCCTCTGCTGCCTGCCCCGCCCACTGCCTCCACCTCCACGCAGGCCTCCCTGCTCTCGCCCGGCCCTGGAGCCAGGCCTCCCTGGCCCGGAGGAGCCCCTGCAGCCGGCAGCCCCTCCTCACTGACCAGCCCCTGCAGCCGGCAGCCCCTCTTCACTGCATGCTTGCTGCCAGGCCTTCTCTGGGCGTGACCCTGGCCACGTGGACCCCCCAAGGCCGCCAGTGCCAGGAGGGGGGTGTCACTGCTGAGCAGCTTGGAGGCAGCAACTGGGAGGGGAGACCCCCAGCACTCCTGCTCCAGGAGGGGCAGACCCCTGGGAGGCAGACCCCCCGCCGAGCAGGCTGTTTGGTTTCAGGGCGACAGGAGGCTGGCAGCAGAGAGCAGCCGGCTCCCGCCACCCCCCACCCCCATGGCAGCTTGGGCAGTAAAACTGGTGAAAACAGAACAATGATTACCCGTATTTTCCGATGTGTAAGACGACTTTTTAACCTAGGGAGATCTTCTCAAAAATCGGGGGTTGTCTTATACACGGGGTGTCATCTTATAGGGCGGATATATCCCAAACTCTATATTTTAACTGGGAAAGTTGGGGGTCGTCTTATATGCCGGAAAACACGGTGTATGACAAGGTGGATGGTCCGAATGGCCCCTTCACCTGCCAGACGCCGAGCCCAGGGCGGTACGAACAGGGGCTCCTGGTCCTCTAGCCACAGCCCTCGGAGGCGGGTCCTCCTTCTCCTCACGTTAGAGACGAGGGGACGGAGGCTGGGGGGTGAGGCCCCCCAGTTTCTGTGCTAACCACAGCCGCGTGCGGGGCTGCTCAGGTGTGTGAGACAGGCTCTGAGCGCCCAGGGAGGGCACCTGGCTGAGAGGGGTCGATTCCCAGAGTGGGTAGAGGCCACGGGCTGACCTCCATGGGCCCAGCTGGAGCGCTGACCCCCGGGATCTGCAGTGTCCAAGTGGGCTGTCCCTCTCGGAGCTGCCGGCATGGATCACGTGCCCGAGCACTGGGAAGGGTGGGGGAAGGGAGGGTCGGGAAAGGTTCCCAGCTTGGAGCCTCGTCCCTTGCTATTCCCTCCCCATCCCCCGGCACCAGCTGTAGCCAGGGGCCCGGGCAGCCCCGTGTGGCCCTCCGGGAACCTCCTGTGTCACCACTAACAGACCCTCTGCCCCTTGAGCGGCACAGTTATTGGCTTCTGAATGGCCCGCTGTCCTAGAGGAGGCGTGCTTCCCCCTCCAGGCTGGATGCCCGTATTGCACCCAGCTGTCAGTCATCCCCCAGCGCGGCACCGTCCAGACACACCCCCAGCAGGTGAAAGTGACCTGTGATCACCGGTCAGGCCGAGTCGTCACGAGAACCGAGGGCATGGGAGGCCCCAGAACAGCCATTGCTGGAGCTCGCAGAGTGACATGGAGACCAGAGCGCCCGGCAGAGGTGCCACACTAGCCCGCTCATTCATTCATTCACTCATTCATTCACTCATTCATCTGTTAAACACCCGACCCCTGAGCGCTCAGCGTGCCACACACTGTGTGCTGAGTGCTGGGGACACAGGGGTCGTGTCAGAGGCACCCCGACATTAAGAGTGTTTGGAGCCGAAACCGGTTTGGCTCAGTGGATAGAGCATCAATCTGTGGACTGAAAGGTCCCAGGTTCAATTCTGGTCAAGGGCATGTACCTTGGTTGCGGGCACATCCCCAGTAGGGGGCGTGCAGGAGGCAGCTGATCAATGTTTCTCTCATCAATGTTTCTGACTTTGTATCCTTCTCCCTTCCTGTCTGTAAAAAATCAGAAAAATATATTTTAAAAAGTATTAAAAAAAAAAAAAAAAGAGTGGAGATCTCCGGGAGGCAGGCCGTGACCTGTGACCCCTCCAGCCCAGGCCTGGGGTTCTGCTGAGGCAGCCTGCGCCCCTCCCGCCTCTTACCCGTGCGGCCTCTGCGATGGCTTCAGCGCCGACGCTGGGGGCCTCTCGGCGTGGAGCGGGGGCCTCGGGCTGGCGCTCGCTCCTCGCCTCCGGCATGACTCAGGGGCAGGCGGCTGTGGCAAGGCCCTGCTGCAATCGCTTTCCTCACTCCGACCACAGCCCTGCGGGCCTCCTCCGCCTCAGCCTCTGAAGGCCAAGGCGGACGCCGGCAGATAAAGGTGCTCTCCTCTGCGGGGTCACGGCCGGTCCTCGGGGAAGTGCCCAGTGGGGGAGCCTCCACTCCAGGGACACCCTCTGCCCCAGTGACCTCCTCCTTCCCCCCTACTCCCCCACCCCCTCCCTCTCCCTTTCCCTCTACTCTTCCTCTTCTCTAACCAAGAAAGTGACCTCATAGCCAGATTGAACCGGTTTAATGAGATTTTTCCAAAGGGCGTCTGTATTTCTGAGAAAGAAAACCTGGTGGCCCAGCCGGCGTGGCTCCGTGGTTGAGCGTGGACCTGTGAACCAGGAGGTCAGAGTTCGACTCCCGGTCCGGGCACAGGCCCCGGTTGTGGGCTCGGTCCCCAGGGGGAGGCCTGCCAGAGGCAGTCGATCAATGATGCTCTCTCATCATTGACGTTTCTCTCTCTCTCTCTTTCCCTCTCCCTTCCTGTATGAAATCAATAAAAATATTTAAAATATTAGAAGAGCCAAAACCGGTTTGGCTCAGTGGATAGAGCAGTGGTCTGTGGACTGAAAGGTCCCAGGTTTGATTCCGGTCAAGGGCATGTACCTTGGTTGCGGGCACATCCTCAGGGGGAGTGTGCAGGAGGCAGCTGATCGATGTTTCTCTCTCATCCATGTTTCTAACTCTCCATCCCTCTCCCTTCCTCTCTGTAAAAAATCAATAAAATATATTTTTAAAAAATAAGAAGAAAAGAAAACCTGGTCATAGACTGTTCACTCATTCATTCATTCATTCCCTCCCTCCCTCCCTCAGGGGGAGGTGGTAGAGCAGAGAAGAGCATGACTTTGGGGGTCACACAACCTGTGGGTGTGCCCCAGCTCCATCATTGCAACCCTGACCTCCATCCCCTCCCCCATCGGGGCTGCGGGGAGGACGTGGGGGTGACGCATGTACCATGCCCAGGGCAAACTGACCATAAGCCGGGAGCCCAGGGCTGGCACTTCCCTGAGGGTGCACGGAGCCTGAGGGGAGACTCAGGCAGGAGGGGGGCCTGGCCAGATCTCCAGCTGCTGAAGGAGGGGGTGCCCGGGAGGAGGGGCCGGTGAGGAGGCTGCTGCTGCTGGTGGGCCTGAACGGGCAGGCCGAGCCACAGGCTGGTTCAGGGTTAGAGACACAGGACGGCAGCGGACGGCAGAATGGCGGGCACCCCGGGAGGAGGGGTGCGGACTGGGGTAGGACACGGGGACTTCCTGGTGCTGAGAAATGCTATGTCTCCATCGGCGGCGGTTACGGGGATGTCTACATCAGCTGAAAAAAAGCATCGAGCTGCGCACTTAAGATTCATGTGTTTGACTCAGGTAAGCTGCATCTCAATAAAATAATAATAATAATAAAAAATAATGCCCAGGCCTCTGACAAGAAGCGCCAAGTGGGTGGGGCTGCCGTTTGCTGCCCTGGGAAGCCGGGATGAAATGATGATGGGGCGGGGGGTGGGGGCGGGGAGACCAAGGACCCAGTTTGTGCTTTGCCACTGGAGACAGCTCCGTGGTCCCAGCCTTCCCAGTATAAACAACGCCGTGGTGAACATCAGATCAGGCCTGCAGGGGGAGTTTCTGGATCAAAGCATATGCGCATGTTTGTTTGTTTTATTGATTTTCCACAGAGAAGAAGGGAGAGGGATAGAGAGCTAGAAACATCGATGAGAGAGAAACATCAATCAGCTGCCTCCTGCACGTCCCATACTGGGAATGTGCCCGCAACCAAGGTACATGCCCTTGACCGGAATCAAACCTGCGACTTTTCAGACCGCAGGCCCACGATCTATCCAATGAGCCAAACCGGTTTCGGCTATTCTCATGTTTTTAAGATGTTTTACATTTGCATTGCTCACAGGTTTTATCGGTTTGCATTTTTACCAGCGTTCGGTCACTCGTTTGCCGGGAGGTGGCTGCCAGGCCCCGTTCTGGAGGTCCCCGTCTGGTGTGGGGGAGGGAGGGGGGACGGGGGAGGGAGCCGTACGAGAGGAAGGACCCTCTTGTTCAGAGGGGGCGAGTCAACCCTGAAGGGGTACACAGAACAAGCACATTCCCCCACATTGATCTGTCCTCTGTCCCCAGAGAAAGACACATTGGAGAGCTGGAGGGAACCGTGCTGTCGAGCAAAGAGCTCCAGCGGGAAAAGCATCCAGAAAAGGGAACAGAACATGCCAAGGTCCTGTCCCAGGAGCACAGGGCAGGGGGGCAGGGCCAGGCCAGAGGTTTGACCTCATCTCAAGAGCATGGAGAACACAGGAGGATTTTAAGCCGCCGAGGGATTTTAAAAATATATATATCTATTTTTATTGAATTCAGAGAGGAAGGGAGAGGGAGAAGGGTTATAAAACCATCAGCGATGAGCGAGAAGAATTCATCAGCTGCCTCCTGCACGTCCCACCCTGGGGATCGAGCCCACAGCCCTGGCACGTGCCCTGACCTCCTGATTCAGAGGCTGACTCTCCCCCCTGAGCCACACCCGCCAGGCAGAGCTGGTGTTCAGTCTGCCGCAGCTCAGGTGACCTCGGGCCACACCGGCAGGGGTTCCTGACCAAGACATGCAGAGGTGGCCACCACACACAGGCGCTGCGCTGCTCCTTACAGCTGTGGTGTTCGCCCCAAACATCCACGCAGAGGGACGGCTGGCACGCGCCATGTGCACAGAGGGAAAGGCCTGGAAGGCGGGTGCCCCGCCAGGGACGGCGCTCATCTCTGGGGAGAAGACCGGAGCAGCGAGGGCAGACCGTCTCTCCTGAGTTCACGCCCCTGTGCACGGTGGGAAAGTCCCCCAGGCTCCCGGCTCCCACCCTCTGCTTGCTTGGACTTCCGGTTTGGAGGAAACAGGGGGTGAAGGAGCAGGTTGACCGACATCAGGAGGCAGCAGGAGAAATAAATCTAGAGCAGTGGTTTTCAACCTTCCCAATGCCACGTCCCTTTAATGCAGTTCCTCATGTTTGGTGACCCCCAACCATACAATTATTTTTGTTGCTACAGTAGCTCACCCCAATCAGGGTCGGGGATCAAACCTGCAACCCAGGTACGTGTCCTGGACCAGGAACACGACCCGCAGCACTTCGGTCCTGGGCCAACGCTTTAACCCTGAGCCGCTGGACAGGCCAGAAGAATCTTGATGGACTGCCCAGAAATGGAAGACCACCTCCATGCCCAGCAGCGGCTGAATGGAAACACGTGCGCGGTGTCCCCGGCTGGAAAACCTGCTGTTCAGCAAGGAAAAGGAAGGCCGGCCAAAACCGGTGTGGCTCAGTGGATGGAGAGTCGGCCTGCGGACTAAAGGGTCCCAGGTTCGAGTCCAGTCAAGGGCATGTGCCTTGGTTGCGGGCACATCCCCAGTAGGAGGTTGTGCAGGAGGCAGCTGATCAGTGTCTCTCTCTCATCTATGTTTCTAACTCTCTATCCCTCTCCCATCCTCTCTGTAAAACATCAATAAAATATATTTAAAAAAGAAAGAAAAAGGGACTCTGCGGCACATACTACAACATGAGGTCCCTCACACGTCATGCGCTCAGGGAAAGAAACCAGTCACGGCCACACATTACTGCATGGTCTGCGTCCACAAACACCAGACAGGCCACGCTATAGGGACGGAGCGCAATGGTCAGGGTGGGGCAGGAAGTGAGAGTCAAGTGCTCGAGGGATCGGACGGGGATGATTCAATGTTTTAAAAAGGGTCTGCGTGTGTTAACGGTTGCATAACTCTGTGCACTTATTCAAAATCACAAAATTGCACACACTGGAAAGTGAGCAATAGGACATGCAAATGTGCCTCCATCCTGCTATTTTTCACGTCACGGGGCTGGAACGCACTGACCAGGGTGTGTGCTCTGTTCCAACAGCCCTGTGTTTGAAAGGTGGCCCCCTCCCAGGGACCCCCGGGCCCCTCGTTCTCACGCACAAGGTCTCCCCCGCCTCAGCTCCTCACCACACACCTGTCTGCTCTGCCTGGCGGCCTGGCCCCGGGGCGGGGGGGAGGGGCGTGTTCTCAGTCACCCTCCACCCCAGGCCCCAGCTGGGAAGCTGCTCTCTAAATGCCTGTCTGGTGAGTGAAGGAGGGAAGGAATGGTGTGTCCCTCACCCCACCCCCTACCCCTCACACCCACACCCCACACCCCATACCCATGCCTTGGAGAAGGGGCACGGTTTCTCCATGTTTCTTTTAAATGGCTGTCAAACATCTAGGCACTTTTCTGTCCCGGTCTGTACCCTGAAGGAGGGCACTGAAGTCTGCTCTCATCTTCCCGGTTTGAAACCTTGACCTTGCTCCCTAGAGCTGCTTGCTTTATTTATTTACTAATATTGATCAATACTTCATTTATTTATATTTACACACACACACACACACACACACACACACACTAGTGGCCGGTGCAGGAAATTCGTGCACATTAAAAGGGGATTAATTAGAGGAAATGATTTAATATTCCTATTTGCCCTTTCTCTGCAATAGAAGTGTCAGAGACGAAAGAAAATTAGCATTGGGGAGGGTGGGGAGCACCATGGGACCCAGAGTCAAGTCCCCGCCCACCCACATGTCCTCAAAATTGCATGAGACCCAGACCCGGCCTCCCCCCACCTCACCCCACTGGGCTAGATCCGGACCCGGCCAGTCCCACCCTTGTCAAGCCCGCTGGGCAGGGGACGTAGCCTCAGGTCCCCTGGCTCAGCACCAGAACGGGGGTCATGGCCTGAGGTCCCCCAGATGGGGTGGGGGGCATGCCCTGAGGTTCCCCATCAAGCCCTGCCAGGCAGGGGGGCACAGCCTCAGGTGCCCCAGCCTGGCACTGGGAGGAAGTGCAGCCTGAGGTCTCCGGTCAAACCCCACTGGGCAGGGGGCGTGGCCTAAGATCCTCTGTCAAGCCCCACCTGGTGAGGGGCTTTGCCTAAGGTCCCCTAGCCTGGCACTGGGGTGGAGGGAGCAGCCTGAGGTCCCCTAGCCCAGCACCAGGATGGGAAGCGCACCTTGAGGTCCCCCATCAAACCCCACCTGGCAGGGGCATGGCCTCAGGTCCCCTGGCCTGGCTCTGGGGCAGGGGTTGTAGCCTGAAGTCCCTCGCCTGGCACTGGGGCAGGGGGTGAGGCCTTAGGTCCTCATCAAGCCCTGCTGGGTGGGGGGTGTGGCCTGAGGTCCCCTGTTTGGTACCAAGGCAGGAGGCTTGGCCTGAGGCCCCCTGTCAAGCCCCGCCAGGTGGGGGGCATAGCCCATGGCGGCCAGGAAGGGCAAAGCCTCAGGTCCCTGCTGATGGCTGGAACTTGGCCTCCTTATGGGAACCTGGCCTCAGCTGTGGGGGCAGCCATCTTTGTGATGGAGTGATGGTCAGTTACTGGAGACTCACCCATCATCCCGCCCTCCAGAGAGAGGGTGCGCACACTTCTGGGTTGTTCAATGGAATGGGGTCAGTCAGATGCGGGAACTGGAGTTTCCCTGAACCCCCTGTTGACATCTGTCTTGATGCCTAAGAACTGCATCTTGGGTAATTTGAAGGACTGGAAAATAGTATCCTATCAACACCTGCGGGTGGTATTGTTACTTCTACTAGGGGTCCTTTTGCTCTCTGGGCGCAGTTTTCTACCTCTGCCTGCTTCTCGCGTTCTCAAATGAACGCTCGGCCTCTGCTTCTGTCTTGCAAAATCGCCTTTTCCTTATTGCAAGTGGCTGAGGCGAAAGAAAAATAGAAGAAAAAAAAAACAGAAAGGAAAAGGGGCTCCCATTTATAACCCTGTGCGCTGGCGCCATCTAGTGGCCTCACGTGGGAAGTACACCAGCCTCCCCCTGACAAGCCCCGGAGAGAAAGGTTAGGGAAAAGTTATGTCTTCTGCCCTTGGTCTCAGGACAAAGATAGCCCACTCCCCAGGTCACCAGAGGCCAGAGTCCCCGGGCGTCATCCGGGACCTCTCCGGAGGCCACGTTAACGCCTTTATTTAATTATAAACTATTCCATCAGAGGAAATAACACCCAGAAGTAATAGATGTCACATTTTGCCACATTTCCCTCATCTTGTTGTTAATCCTCACCCAAGGATATTTTTTCATTGATTTTTAGGAAGAGTGGAGGGGAGGGAGAGAGACAGAGAGAGAGAAACACATCGATTGGTTGCCTCCTACACACACCCTGACAGGGCCTCGGGATCGAGCCTGCAACCGAGGTACATGCCCTTAACTGGAATCGAACCCAGGACCCTTCAGAGCTCAGGCTGATGCTCTAACCACTGAGCAATGCCAGCCAGGGCCTGTTTTGTTCTCACTTTAACTACACATGAATGTATCCATCAACCATGTGTAAATAAATGGTGTGTCATATCCTCCTGGCTGGTTTGACTTCCTGGATAGAGTATTGGCCTGTGGACTGAAGGGTCCTGGGTTCGATTCCAGTCAAGGGCATACCTGGGTTGTGGGCTCGATCCCCAGTAGGGGGCGTGCAGGAGCAGTCCATGAATGATTCTCATCATTGGTGTTTCTCTCCCTTCTCCCCTTCTTTCTGTCTAAAATCAATAAAAACATATTTTTTAAAAATTGCATGTAATATTATATTTAAAATAGGTTTTTCTTGAAACATTTTGTTTCAAGAAAACGTTTATTGCATGTAAATGGCTATTTTGTATCTACGATCTGGTAATGGGTTTGTTTTGTATATTGTAAAAAGAAAAATGGGGGAAATGGTGTATTATGCATGCCCTTTTGCTACTTTTTCTTTTTCGCTCAACTCTGGTTCCTGAGATTTATAGACATTGATACATATCGTTCCCGTGCATCCAATTTATCTGCTACATAATATTGCATTGCAGGACTGTTATTTACCCATTACCCTAGTGGCAGAAAGTGTGGGTCCCTCCAGGGCTGGGCTTTGCACCCTCCTTGCCGTAAATGGGGTACAGGTGGGAAGATGGGCGGGCACAGGGGCAGCCGGAGCCCTGGGCCCGGCCACCCTGTCCAGGGGACTGCACCCACACTCTGATTTCCTTCCTGTGCTATGATAAAGCCTTGAAGAGCGGGGACTCTGGGTACCCACAGCTCCAGCCTTGCCAGGTATCGATTGCCAGGTTGGTCTTGACCGACTTTGGGGACAGTTGCTCCCCCAAAAGATCGGGGCGACTTTCACTTCCTGGGTCTGCAGCTTGGGACTGAAGGGCGTCCAGCCATCTATTCGTTCCACAAATAAGGGCCAGCATCGCCTTTGGCCTGGGAGGCACGTGTCCCGGGCAGCGTCTCTGAAACTGGAGGCCCCGTAAGCTGGCAGGTCGGGCAAAGCCAGAGGCGCTCCGCCACGCACCGAGCAGGCACCCGGCTTCTCATAAAGGGCCTGCTGGTTAAAAGCCTGCCCTCCGTGTACACATACCAGGGGCCTGATTCTCTGAGGGCCCTGGTCAACGCTGTGGAGATCCCCACTCCCGGGTGAGGACACTGGGGTTCAGAGAGGCTAAGGCACGGGTCCGAGGAGCTCAGCATCGGCGGAAAAAGGGGTTCGTCCAGAACAGGAGCGCAGCCCTGGCTGTCCTGCCACTGTGTGCGCCTCCACGGGACCAGGGCCGTGGGGTCCTTGCTGACTTTCCACACAGCCCGGGACAGGGAGGAGCTCCCCGTCTGCCTGTTCCCCTCCCCCAGACCTGCACCCGGCGGCAGTGCTGGAAGAACCCTGGGGGTGAATGAATGAGCAACCCGGGTGCTGCCAGCAGGCGGAGCAGTGCTGGTGGGCAGTGAGGATGGTGCTGTGTGGAGACTGTACCAGGGGAGGCGCGGGGGAGAAGATGGCTTGTATTTCTGAGCATCGACCACACAGTTGTCTGCACTGGAAGGCGGACAGCCCTTTCCAGTGCACACAGGACACTGGAGTGGGGGCAGCCGTGGTCACCCCAGGGAATGCCACCCCCAACCCAGGCCGAGGCTGATTGGATCCAGGGGTGCTGGGTCCAGGCTGGGCTGATCCAACTCTCCCCTGGGGGTTTGGAGTTTGCAGAGTGAGTGGGGAGGGGAGAGAATCAATGTGTGCCTCTCTGGTGTCTGCACCCGCGCACAGCCAGCCAGGTGCTGTGCGGAGGACGGATCGGGCTCACGGAGGGAAAGTGGGGGAGAGGAGGGAGATAGGCTGGCACCCTGGTCCTGACTCAGGCCCCTGCCTTGGCCCTGGGCACCCCTGCACGCCAGACTTCTTTCTTGGGGTGTTCAGCTTATTAAGCAGGTGGGCAGCCCATGAGCCCACAGCCAGTAGGATTTCACAGAGACAAACGCGGAATCACTGTGTACAAGATGGAAAGGGAGACACCAAATACCACGCACCCCTCTGCACACGAGCGCCTCTCTGTCACATGCACACTGGCAGGACCTGGATGGGGACAGGGCTCCATGCACACAGCTGGCCTTGAAAGTCATCCAGGTTTTTTAGTTTTCCTGTTGTCATTATTTGTGTGACCTTTATTTATTTATTTTTTAATAAATATTTTTTATATAATTTATTGAGTTTTTTATAGAGAGGGAGAAGCATAGAGAGTTAGAAACATCGATGAGAGAGAGATATCGACCAGTTGCCTCCTGCATGCCCCCCACTGGGAATGTGCCCGCAACCAAGGTACATGCCCTTGACTGGAATCAAACCTGGGACCTTTCAGTCCACAGACTGATGCTCTATCCACTGAGCCAAACCGGTTTTGGCAAGTGTGACTTTTTTAAAAAAAAAAGATTTTATTGATTTCTTACAGAGAGGGAGAGAGTTAGAAACATCGATGAGAGACATCAATCGGCTGCCTCCTGCACGCATCCTACTGGGGATGTGCCCATAACCAAGGTATGCGCCCTTGACTGGAATGGAACCTGGGACCCTTCAGTCTGCAGGCCGTGGCTCCATTCACTGAGCCAAACCGTTTGTGGCTTGTGTGACCTTTTGAAGGTCAGTGGTGGAGAGTGGGGATTTGCACCCAGGTTTCGGAGTCCTCAGCCAGCAGCTCACCAGCGCCCCCTCGTGTTCCCCTGGGCGGGAGCCCGCCTGGGGCGCTTCCGGTTCCATTCCCTCCCGGGGAGGGTGCCTCTCTGCGGAGCCCAAGCCGGAGCCGGGGCTGCAGGGAAACAGGTGCGGCCGGTGCGCTGTCTCTGGTCCTGAAACCTCAGCCCGCGGCCCAGAGCGCAGCGCCCTCTCTACTGCAGCATCACCACTCCACGCCACGCTGCGGTTCTGGATGTTTCTGCGGAAGCTGAAACCCCGCCGAGCGGGCCATCGTCGGCGAGAACAGGGAATGGGACGGCACAAGGCGGAGAAGGGGCCAGCCTTCCAGTGACCCTGACGCTGATGGCAGCCACCGTGGGCTCGGACGGGGTATGAAATTGGAGGGTGCAGCCTTACAACCGAATGAGGATCTAAGTGCCCCGAAGCAGCCCGGCCAGTGTGGCTCCGTGACTGAGCATTGACCTGTGAACCAGGAGGTCATGGTTCGACTCCCGGTCAGGGCACATGTCCGGTTTTGGCCTTGCTCCCCAGTGAGGGGTGTGGAGACAGTTGATGAATGACTCTTGGTCATTAGTGTTTCTCTCTCCCTCTCCCTCTCGCTTCATATATAAAATCAATAAGAATATATGTGTGTGTGTATACACACACACACACACAGTATATATATATTTAAGAAACAGGGTTGGGCAGGAAGCCAGGGGCAGCAACGTTTCTGCTGTGGCTGCTGACCAGGTTGGTCTGATCAAATTCTCCCCCCAACAAGGGGGGTAGCTTCTGGGATCCTCCCTCCCAGCACTGTCACTCAACATTTTCCACAGTTTCATGTGTCACTCTGTATTCTGCTGCTGCTTCTCTCTTGTCACATCAGAGAATTTTATTGGACACGGCTCGGGACCTGGCAGGCCCAGTACACAGCCCTCAGGCAGGGCTGAGGACAGTGGTTCCATCCAAAGAGGCCCAGGGCCCCCGGCAACCCCCACAGGAGCCCCACAGGGTGACACTAAAGATTACTGTATAGCTGAGAGCCGGAAGAGCTGCTCCACAGACACGGAAACAGGCCAAGTCTGTCACAAACGTCCAGTGAAAATGACAACTCAAATCCGTCCTTATCCAGAGCCCTCTGGGGCAGGTAGATGGGTGGGTGTGGCCAAAGCCAGCATCCTCACTGGTCAGTGGACCTGGAGGGTGATGAGGGGGCCCAGATGTCCCTGGCTCGGGGCTGGTGAGGGCAAGGCTATGGGCACTAGGACACTGCACATTTACAAGACCAATTATGGTGTGGCTCAGTGGATAGAGTGTCAGTCTGCGGACTAAAAGTTATCAGGTTCGATTCCGGCAAGGGCATGTATCTTGGTTGCGAACACATCCCCGGTGGGGGGTGTGCAGGAGGCGGCTGTTCGATGTCTCTCTCTCATCGATGTTTCTAGCTCTCTGTCCCTCTCCCTTCCTCTCTGTAAAAAGTCAATAATATATATATATTTAAAAGTATTTTTTTTAAAGGACCAATTATAGGGGGACTGCCCCTTGCGTGTATCAGGCTGCTCATTCTGGAATGAGGGGGCAGTCTTCACATCATACCCAGGGGCTGGCGGGCTCAGAGAGGGTTACTGTGTGGAGAGGAGGAGGGTGACAATGAGACCGGAGAGGCGCAGCGCCTGTGAAGGTGAGGCTCAGGGTGGTGCCCACAAACAGGTACAGCACCTGTGAAGGTGAGGCTCAGGGCGGTGCCCACAAACAGCTGGGCCGCTGGGCAGTGCCCACGCGCTGGCGTCCTCCACAAGGCCACCGGCTAAGCCAGCTGCCAGCCCGCTCCGGCCGGGCCCAGTTGCAGGAAACTCCTGTAGAGACGATTGCCTTCATTCCGGGAGCTGGCCATGGGGACTGCCACCACCAGGCTGCCGAGGACAATGATGCCGGCCGTGCCCTCTGCAAAACGGGCTGCGTGGGCAGCTCTGGCCCATGATGGACAAGGCCACGAGGCCAGTGCCCCTCTGGGTTGTGCCGCAGGCAGCAGCCAGGTCACGGAAGAGCATGGCAGCCGCGGGGCCCGGGACCGCGGGAAAGGAGGCACGCTCAGAGCTCCTGAAACATGGCGCGGGTCTCCTCTGCTGCCCCTCGTCCCAGCGCTGACCCGTGTCCACTAACTGCTGGCCCGAGAGCTCCGGGAGGGCAGGGCCGTGTCTGCCCTCGCCCCTGCCGCGTCCCCACGCCCGGCCGCCACGGTGACCGCTGGCCGGGCCGCGCCGCTCGCTGTGGGAGACCTGCTCTGGCTGCCCCTGACCCTCCGGACCGGAGGCCGAATCCGCACAGCGTCCTCCTCCTCCTCCTCCTCCTCCTCCTTCTCCTCCTCCTTCCCCAGCGGCACCCCCCGCCCTGCTCTCCGCGGGGGACACGCCTCCGCGCTCTGCACCTGGCGAACCCCATGCTCCGTGCAGACCGGAGCCTCCGCGGCCTGTGCCCTCCCTCCCTCCCTCCCTCCGCTCCTCGCCCGCCTCCCCCGCGCCCGCCTTCCCGCGCCGCAGCAGCGGGGCCGGAACGGGTCTGACGGCGCCGGCGGAGCCGCTTCCGGAGGCGGGCATGGGGGGGCGGGGCGGGGGCGGACCTGCAGGGGGGACCCCCTCGTTAAGGCTCCCGGAGAGGCGGGGACCCGCGGAACCCAGGCCGGGGGCCGACGGGAATCTCGGCCGAAAACACAACCGAAGAGCCAGGCGCGGGGCTCAGCGCCTCGCCCGCCGCTCACGAGGACGGTGGCCCAGCGCCGGAAGTCCGGGGTGGGCGGGGCCGTGGGGCGGAAGTGACGCACCCGGAAGTCCGGCCGGTCCCTGGGCCGCCGGGCTGGCGGGCGGGCGGTTCGGAGGCGGCGGGTGCAGGGAGCGGGGCGATGCGGGAGGCCCGGTGGCTCCGGGGCGGCGCGGCCCTGTGGCTGCTGCTGGCGGCGCGGGCGGTGGCGGCGATCGAGCCCATCAGCGTGGGCCTGGCCATCGGGGCCGCGTCCGTCATCACCGGCTACTTCTCCTACCGGGACCTGTACTGCCGCTTCGCCGAGTGCTGCCGCGAGCAGCGGCCGCTCAACGCGACGGGTAGGCGGGTCGGCGGGTCGGGCGGGCGCCGGGCACCGAGGCGGGGGCGGGAGCGGGCAGCTGGGGCCTCTGGTCGGTTCTCCGGCCCCGGAAGCCGCGCCTCCGGTCGCCAGAAGGGCCGTCCACCCTGTAAGGATGCGCACGCTTGTCCCGGGGACAAACTGGCAGTTACCGGGAAGCAGAATCTCAGCGGCTTGAGAAAATGCCCCGGAAAAGGGCAGTTTTGCCGCTTACTTTATCCGTCAGAGTCAGAGGGTGAGACGCAAGCGGGTTAAGTTCGCGGCTGCTAGATTACGGGGGGCGGGAGGCGGTGTTCAGGTGAGAACCCTCGAACCTGCTGGAAAGAATTTCTCTGAGTCTGGAGGCCCTGCCCTGCCGGCCCCCTTGGCCCGGTCAAGTTTAGTCCACGGCCCCGTCTCGGTGCTGCGACTCGGTGGGAGCACAGCAAGCAGGAACTGAAAGGAGGGTGGTCAGCCCTTCCGAGTCACCGGACCCTTTAGTGGTTCTCAGGTCGGTGGCCTCCACCCAGAGTGCCCACACCTGGCCCCGGGCTTTCGGACAGGCCAGCAGGGGTGGCTGGGGCAAGCGTGCAGCTCAGCGAAGAGAGGACTAGCTAGTCCTTGGACGGACGGACACGTGTGGCTTCCGCGTCAGACCCTGGAGTGCTGAGCACACTCGTCTCATCTAGTGCATTTCCCTGCAAGTGGCACCGTGCGACTGCGGCCCGGGTTGTGCCGCAGGCCCAGCCTGGGGTCTGGCGGAGGCCCGGCTGGGCCCCCTGCCCCGGTGCCTCCCTGGCCGGCTGGTGCCGGTCTCAGGTGCCTTTCTCCTCTCTCTCCCCCCCGCAGCCCTCAAGCTGGATCTGGAGGAGAAGCTGTTCGGGCAGCACCTGGCCACGGAGGTGATCCTCAAGGCGCTGGCCGGCTTCCGGAACAACGACAAGCCCAAGAAGCCGCTGACCCTGTCCTTACACGGCTGGGCCGGCACCGGCAAGAACTTCGTGAGCCAGATCGTGGCCGAGAACCTGCACCCGAAAGGCCTGAAGAGCAGCTTTGTCCACCTGTTCGTGTCGACGCTGCACTTCCCCCACGAGCAGCAGATCAGACTGTACCAGGCAAGGGAACCGCGTCACCCCGTCCGCCCGCCGCCCGTGTTCTCGCTCCGGCCTCCGCTGCTTCTCTGCCCACTGCCTAGCCCCCCCTCCCGGGCCCCGCTGACTTACGGACACTCAGGCCCGTAACGCGTGCCCATTGGCGGGGCTTCTCCTACAACTGCTTCCTCACTCGATTCTAAAATAACGCAGTGGCGGGGGAGATATTCCCAGGAACGGATGGCGGCAAGTGGGTAAGGCCACTTGCTCCTTACAATCTTGGGGACCTGGTAGCCAATCGGAGACTGGAACCCCAATCTCCTAGCTTCCTGGTGGCAGGGGAGCCGCTTTCTGCAGTGAACGAGCATGATACTTTCCCATCATGCCCCTGGCGAAGGGGGGTGGTGGGTCTTGAAGGACAGGATTTGCTGGGCATGGCTGGCTAAGGCTCCCGCCCTTGGTGCGGGCTTGGCCCTGCATCTCTCAGACCAGATACGAGTTTAATTCGTTCCGTAACCTTGAGGCGTGGGAAACTATGAGACGCTCGAGTCGCAGTAAACTGGTGGGTCGTGTGCAGCCGGCTGATCCGCGCAATTACTCCTATCTCAACTGTTGCTCGTATTTCAAAGCAAAAATTGCTCGCTCGGCAGCTCGTATCTCAAAAATCTCGTATGTTAGGGCACTCGTATCTCGAGGTACTTCTGTATTTCCTCTTCTCCCCCCGCATGGACTCCCCTGCTCCTCCCAGCTCTCACGTCCGTGGCCTTGCTTTCCTTCTTCCAAGGAAGCCTCAGACCCTGAACCTTAACCACGTCTCCTTTGGAGATGTTCTTTGCACATCGGTTTGTCGCGAGCTGTCTGGTCGGGTTCTCATTTAAGTGAGTGTCATCCTCGTTAAGAGTTAATGTTCCTGCTGGTAGGTGGGGACTGAGGTAAGAAACCGAAACCGACCCAGCGAGGAAGTGAAAGTGGGTCTGTGCCATGGCCGGGCGGGAGGTGGGCGAGGCTGCCAAGAAGGAAATCGCGTGCTTGCTTGCTTGCTCCAGAGAGGGCCCGTGGCCGGGGTGTCCTTTTGCTTGTTTGAAGAAAGCCGGGGAAGAAATGCTTTTGGTGAAGAGTCACCTGGTCCTTGGTTCCGGGGCCGGGAAAAGGCATTGCTCTTGGCACTGCCGGTCTCCCTCCAGCTCCTGTCCTCAGCGTGTCTGCTGGCGTGGAGACTGCAGTCCGCAGTGGGAGGAAGGCTGTGGGCTGGTTCACAGTGAACTGATGAGCCTTCGTGTGTCCTGTTCCTTTAAAAAGTGACATTGAGCACATCATTCGAGTTAGGCAGAAACCTCTTTGCATTTTATTTTCGCACCTCTCTCTGCTCGTTTCCACTTTTAACAGGTAACGTTTTGGAAAAACGTTCCCCAGAGAATGGAAGTCGGGGTGCAATTTCTAAGAGTTCTTTGCGAAACCCCCGAGAGTTCTGATTTTCCCGTGGAGAGCACGAGGGACCGGGGAGCACCTCTGCACCCCGCGGCCCAGGCTTTGAGCCTCCACATCCTGTTGTTTTTTTTTCTGGGTGGCCTAGGACCAGCTACAGAAGTGGATTCGAGGGAACGTGAGCGCCTGTGCCAGCTCCGTGTTCATATTCGACGAGATGGATAAGCTGCACCCCGGGGTCAT
>PVJN01035229.1:0-22235 GCA_004026805.1 Lasiurus borealis
CATCCAGTCTTTCCATTTCAATGTGGTCTAGACCTCCCCCTTCCAAACTATTTTAGGGGGCCTGTGGGCAAGGGGGATGCTGAGTGCCTGGGGCTCTGGGTTCCCACTCCTGCTTCAACTAGGGAAATTCCAGTTTTTGCCTTTACATTATACAATCTAAATGTAAACTCTATTTGGCACTTACTAATTAAGAAGTTTGAAAACTGCTCCCAGGTTGAGGCAAACCAAACTACTTCTTTCCTATATACATTCTTCACTGTAGCTCAAGCTTTCTATGTTCAGAGTGGGGCAAAAGTAGGGCTACAGTTTTGAGTACTCGAAATACAGAGTTTATTCTAGCATTATTTTTTTATTAGTCATTGTATTATTTTCCATATGAACAACTGTAAACCTACTTCCCCCCCATCCTATATTCTTGAATTCTCAATTCCCTTCTCTCCTCTTACCCACTTTGTATCTCAAGTCCAATTCTTTGCTTGTCTAAATCCCATTCATTTCAGATGCCATTCTTTCTGTGAAACTTTTCCAGAATCCCTGGCCCAGAAGAGAAGGCCTGTCTTGCCTTTGAACTAATGTGGCCTTCCTTTGGTTTCTTGTAGCACATGGTTTCTATTTTAGTACCACTATTACTTACATTCATGGCCTGCTGTCTCTGCTAACCTGAAAATGCCAAAAGGCAGGTCATGTTATCTCAATCTTGGTGTCTTCCACAGGAGCCTGCAGACTGCTAGAGCTGTTAATTATACCTATTGGCTGCTAGGCCCTTTGTTGGGCACCGAAATGCACAGGTTGTAGATGACTCAGTCCCTGGCCTTAGGAAGCTAAATCTACTGAGCAGGACAGCCTGGCAAAGGAGCTCTTTTCATACCGTTGGGTAGAAGCTTCCCTGGGAGCTAGGGGCCATGGTCATAGCTTCTGAGAAAGTTTAAACTGTCTTATAGGACGAGCATAAGTCTTTCCAGATGAAAGAGAAGAAAATTCTAGGTAGAAGAAACATGATGCTAAAAGGCCAACAGGTGTGAGAGTGGTGCCACAGGAGACAAAGTTGTGTGGCTGGAGAAGCAAGTGTAGGGCAGGGAGAGGAGAGAGGGGCAGGGGCTGTCACACCCTGTGAGCTCTTGATGGGTTTTATGCAGGAAAATGATAACATCAGATCTTGGATGCGATCAAAGAAGGAGCAGTGATTAAAAGATAGTAGGAAGAAGGTCTCCGCTCTGAACGCCCCATCTTCTGATATCAGTTGCTGTAGCACCAGCAGTGGAAGAGACTCCAGTGTTGGGGAGTAGGTGCAAGTGGGACTGAGGCCATGCCTTCTGGAAGAATGGAGAGCTTCCCCTGTACAAAGAGAACCTGGGATTCCTAGTGACACTCTCCTGGGATATTTCTGGGAGGGAGTCCAGATGAATACAATCATATGGACATAATAGGTTTTCAGATGTTAGTTTTAAAACAAAACAAAATAGAGGGAAATTGAGTTAAGTATTGCTCTTTTGATCGGAAGTGCTGTAGTAGTTCGGGTAAGACCATCACTGAAAACTGAAGTAGTCAGTGATGGGAAGTAAGACTTGAGTTATCACTGAACCTTGAGAGAAGTTGGATGGGCAATGGAGACAGGAGTCCCTCTGAGCAAGTAGGGAAGCAGTGGGTACGGTCTGGCTGGGAGGGGAGGAGAGCAGCGGAGGCAGTACAGCTGGACTGAGGCGCAGAAGTCTTAGAAGGCCAGACGCTTCTCTTGTGAAACATTAGAAAAGCTCCTGGTGGGATAAGGTGGTGTAGCAGCCCCTATGCCTGGGGAGCTTTTTCTTATTATGTAAGGATGGGTGTGGGTACAGGGGAGGAATTGTCAGGCTGTGCCACAGGTGGTAAGGTTTATACTCTAACAGTGAGATGAACAAAGGTCATTGGAGTGACTTCTAGCTCATGGTCAGCAGGCAAGGTGGGTCAGTGCGGAGAGTCAGAGATTTGACTCTGGGGGCCATGTGTGATGTTTTGAAAACCATCACAGTACAGTTGGAGTGGAAGCCAGATTGCAAGCAGTGAAGGGAAATGGTGAAGAAGTGGAAATTTCTTAGAGGGCAGCGGCTTGTTTGAGGAATCGGATGAAAGGAAGGGAAATAATGTGGTGGTTACAGGACATTAAGTAGAGTCCTTATGGGAGTGCCATAAAACCTGCAGATTGATTCCTTACCAATTCTTATAGGTATATGGTCACTGAGATTATATTCATTCATTCACTCATTCACTCATTCATTCACCAAGTGTTTGTGTGTCGGCATTCCAGCCCCTTCTCCCTTTACTTCAGTCCGGACTTAGTGCCAGTCTCTTAACAGTGAAGACTAGTGTGGCAATGACAGGGCTTGGACTAAGGACACCTGGAGTAATACCCGGTCTTCTCTTTCTTTAACTGGAGCTAGAGGCAACGTTTCTTCCCTACTCTCCCACAGGAAAGCTGCAGGTTTAGTGTCGGTGTGATCACAGCTGAGTTTCTAAGCGCTGATGGATGTTAATGCTGTAAGTTTCTAAACAATGGGTCTTTTCCGTTTGTGTTTCTCTCTGTGTGTAATTACAATAGGTAGAGTGGGATCCCCAGCTACTGGAAGTCCCACCCCAAACTCAGTTTGATTACACCGTCACCAATCTTGCTGGTGGCCCGAAACCACATTCTCCGTTTGACTCTCAGTACCGCGGGACCATCCTTAAGGTGAGCCATACCCCCTGCTCTGGGGAGCCCACTGCAAAGCTCTGCTGGTCTCCTGGGGGCTGGCACAGGTCTAACGGTGCTTTCTTCTTCCCTTGGGTTCTCCCCACCTCAGGGGGGCATGTTTGCTGGCCAGCTGACCAGTGTGGGCATGCGGCAGATGTTTGCCCTGGGAGAGAGGCTGAGGAAGAGCTACGTGGAGGACATCCCCTTCCTTTCGCCAACCTTCAACCCACGTGAGATCTTGTGAGTCACTTGAAAAGCGGAGGTGGCACCAGTGTAAGGTCTGGAGCAGGAGGAAACCGGTCCTGACGCCCCGGATTCCCACTCTGACCCGAGGTAGTTGGGGCAGTTACCCTCCTAAAACAGAATCCTGTGGGACGTGGTCATTGGCATCACATGCATCGGCTTTCGGGTGCCTTGGGGCAGCCAGCCCACAGAGAGGAGTGCTTTTCAGCCCTGGAGCTCTGTGGTAGGCGCTAGTGCAAGTAATTAAACCTTCTTTTTTGAGTACCGCTATCTTCTTGTTTTTCCCAGTGTTCGTTCCACTAATATGCATCGGAATCTGGAGTCGACGCGGTGCTTGCTGGCTGGGCTTTTCCAGTGTCAGAAAGAAGGTTCGAATTGGAATCTAAACGTCAGCCCCTACCCCTGGGGAGCTTTTTCTTCTTAATCCCAAGCCCCCGCCCTCTTCCCTGGTGCCTGTTTCCCTGGCCTCCTGCACGCGTGGCTTCCGTGGGGTACCCGCTCCAATAGCCCTCCTAGAATGGGCTTCTGCCTGGCCCACCTCACCTCCACGGTCGAAAGTGAGCCAGCTGCTCAGCTGGGTATCTGCTGCCGCTACCTCCTCCTCCTCCTCCTCCTTCCTCCTCCTCCTCCTCCTCCTTCTCTTCCTCCTCCTCTCCTCTTTTTCTTCTCATCTGCACAAGCTGAGGAGGCATTCCTGGCGGCCCTGTGAGCAGTGGGGGCTTTTTGCTTAGGAGAGACACTGCTGAAAGGAAGGAGGGACCCTGGCTGGGACCGACGCCTGTGCCGCGGCTCTGGGCTTGGTGTTCAGCTGCCGTGACCCATGGAGTAGCACCAGCACTGGCTCGCCTTTCCTAGTGAGAAAGTCAATTGAGTTTGGGTTTTAACAAATTCAGCCAGTGAGGGATCGAGACCTTGCCCCACCGAGGCTGCAGCTATTATTCCCCTCAGAGCTCCTCATACTGAGGGCTCTGCATTTCGTCACATACAGTTGATTCAGCTCACCATGACCTCATTAATATTAAAATACAACAATGGTGCCATAAGCCAAAGGCCCTGGTTATTTTGTGCAGCTTCTTTAGCGGCATCTCAAGCAGATGTAACACGTCCTCAGGCTTTTAGACGTGTAAGTAAAGGGATGGAAACCTCCGGGCCGGAGGAGGCAGGCCTTGCTCCCAGCCCAGTTGGTGGTGCTGCTGCTTCTGGCTGAGGCTGGCTGCTGTGTGTGCCTGAGGAACACGCAGCGGACAGGATGGGCTGCCCCTTACTTCCGGAGCCCCTGAGCTTAGGAACAACCCTCAGGGCCTGGCCTTTCACCAGCTTCGGAAAGGCAACGTCCTCCTCTCATGGACGGAGGCATGGGAAAGCTGCTCCTCGGTGGCAGGCTGGTCTGCAGACAGGCCCGACGGAGGCTGCCGCTCTCAGGAAGGAAGTAAGGTGTCCTCAGCCTCTGGCGTGGCTGCCGGGAGCAGCTCCCTGTGGGACCAGCTATCACGGGACTCCCACTGGACTCTGTCATGGCCACGTCATACCTGCCTTACCTTGACCACATCAAGGGGCTTGAATAGACCAGAGAACCCCACCAGGGTTACGATGGATAGAAGTGGTGCAACTTTAGGATGTTGTTTCAGGAGTGAACGCTTAAAGAAACCCCAGAGAGTTGTATGTGGGCTAGCGAATCAGGCTGGGGGAGACGCCGAGGTTGGTAGTCTGTCCATGTGGTCACTCAATCGGTCAACATATATTTGAGTGCCAACCCAGATGTGCCTCATTTATCATACACTGGAGGTCCAATTTCCAGACCCCAATACCAAAAATTATGTTATATTAAAGGTTTAAATCACAGTAGTTATTATTCTAACATTCAAAGGACTTATATGCACCAAACATTATTCTAAGAGGTTGGCATTTATGAACTCGCTTAATCCTTGTAATCACCTGTGAGACGGGCATTGTTGTCATCAATTTATAGAAGAGAGAACTAAAGCCCAGAGAGATGATGGGACTTTCCCAGGGTCACAGAGCTGGTGGATGGCGGGCGGGATTCACACCCTGGGGTCTGGTTGCAGAGCCCACACACTCCACCTTCATGCTCTAAGACACGTGCCTCTGGAGAGCCCTGGGATCATTTGACTAAGGAAGTGTGTCTGAATTGACATTCCAGTCTAGTTAGCACAGCCTGCCTTTCAAGTCCTGGGGTCTGACGATCACTAATTTGGGAGTAATAGTTCTTTGGGGCCTAGACTCACCTAATCACTCCACAGATTGACCTCAGCCAATTCCAAAGAGCTGCTGACGGGAGCTTTTACCAATCAGAGGTCAGGCTTGAGCTCTGCAGACCGGGCAGCTGCCACAGGCCCCTGCCAGGTCTGGTGGAGCAGAGAGTGCAGAGGTGTGAGAGGTCTTCTCTGAGCATCAGTGGAAGGGAGCACAGTCTGAATGTGGCCAATAAGATGGGTGTGCCAAGGCTGCTACTTGCCTTCTCCATCATCAGACCATAGGGACGCTCCTGTGGGCAGGGCCGGGGCCTATGAAGGCACTCACTGTCCTTCGGGAGTGACCTCGATGGCCTGCCTGCTGAGCGGCTGTCTGTGTAGAGGAGAGAAGAAGGGGAGGAGAAGCTGGGAGGAGCCAGCTGAAGCCTCTTCCTGCCTGTGCCCTCCTTTCTCCAGGACCCGTCATCATCCACACTGACGAGGCGAGTTCTGAAGTCCTGTACCCCAACTACCAGAGCTGCTGGAGCCTGCGGGAGAGAACCAGGTAGCTGCCCGCGCCTGCACACTGGGGGCCGCTCACACGGGGCCCACAGCCTTTCCCGCGTTTCCAGCTGACCTCAGCCACCTGCTGGCTCACTGCTGGTGGGAAGAGGTGGGGGCTTACACGCAGGTGCGATGTGCTGCCCGGAAGTGAAGATGCACTTGCTCACGTGGTAGACTCAGTGAAGGGGCAGGCAGCCTGGAAGAGCCACATGCTGGGCTTTAGATGGTACATCAGCCTTGTATGGCTTTGCTATCTCCATAGCATTATTCTCTCATAATGGAGCTCTCAGGTGGGGCAGGTGACAAAACTAACAGGTTAATACGAGATGATCGAGCCAGTCATCGAACTGCAAATCCAGGTGGGGAGGCAGAAGACACAGACTTCTTACCGGCGCCCCACCCTGTGGGATAGGTTGGTTTGGGCTGATAGCACTTCGCAGTGTTCAAGAATTTCTGGGATATACTAAGAGGATCAAATATGTGTTTACAGGAGAAAAGAATGCTGTTTCCAGGCAGGCCTGAGCTATGCTTGCATTGTTTGGGTATAATAAAAGGAAATGCTAGCATGGGATTTGGAAAATCCAGGCTTTTATTCCATCCCTGGTACTTGCTAACTTTCACGAGGCATTTTTGACCTCATAGAGCCTTAGCTTGCTCATCTGTAAAATGGGAAGAATGACAGCTAGCCCTTCTGAGTTGTGGAGGATTAAATGAGGTTCCCAGTGATGAATGAGACGTGCTTTGTAAACTGTTAGTCACTGTACGATGTAAGGGAACACTATGTTTTGGCAGAGGCCGGAGGCAGGCTGCCTCTCTGCAGCCAGGAATCTCAGAGGATTTGGAAAAGGTGAAGGAGGGGATCGGCATTGCCGATAGTGATGGCGTGGACTTCTTCATGCTCCTTGACAACGTGGCTGCTGAGCAGGTGGGATGCCTGTCTTTGGCCCTGCGGGTTGGGGAATCTTGCGTGGGCACCCAATGGCCTGGCCCCTGAGTGGGAACTGGGTGAAGGGGAGTGGATGGATGCCTCTGGTTTGCAGGCAGCTGTAAGGGCTGGGGGACCATCAAGAGGACTCATTGAGGCGCACGGGCATTTAACTAGATCGGTTTCCTGAAGCACGCTTCCCAGAATACCCGTGATCTGAGTGCACTATGATGCGGGTGGGGCGGGTGGTGGGAAGAAAGGATCCTTGTCTGTACATTTTGGGGTCCCTGTATATCAGATCTGTTTTGGAAGAGTGTGTGTGCACATAGCATATTAAAGAATCTGGGAAGCCTATAGTGAGGAAAGCTGGTTCATCTTAAAGTCTGTTTTCCCAGACTTCCTGAACCATAGAATTTCTTCTCTAATAAGTACTGAACACCGCCATTTGGCAAGTGCTTCTCCAGATTCAGACATCAGAATCCCCGGCAGCCCAGTCTTCCTTCTCTGGTGAAGATGACTGTGCCCTGGAGCTGGAAATACACCTGGTGCTTGGGTGTGAGATGGGTGTGAGGTCATAAGACAGCATTAGTGAAGTATTTATATGCCATACTTCCTGGAAATCGTTTTGGGGAAAATGAAGGCCATGGATTACTTGCCTTGTATTTTATTCACCATTTTTTGTCTTTTAGAGTTAAAAAAGTACAGATCTTTTTCATTTTGGAGTAAATGGGGAGCCATCAGAAAGAGGAAATACAGTTTTCCTGGCCCTTCAGAGCTCTAGGAATGGCTTCCATAGGATCTTGAGGACACAGCTTTCTGAGCTGCAAAGGGCTCCCCCCCACCCCCGCCGAAGGCCCTCCCTCCTTCCCCCCCAGCCCCTGCAAGAAGGCCCTCCCCTCCCTGTGGAAGCTGAGCAGCTGCCAGGCTCCATGAGTGAGAAGCACTTCTCTCTCAGCCTGTACCCGCGGCTCTTCCAGGTGCACGGCCTCCCGAGCTGCCCGGCGCTGAGGAGAAGTGCACGGATCATTGAACAGAGAGCCGTGGACACAGCCTTGTACCTGCAGAGTGGAGACAGGTGAGGCCTCTCCAGCAGTGAACTCACGCTCGGTCAGCCTCCTCGCGTGTGGGGAAGGGGCTCATCGGACAGCTCAAACCTGCCTGCTGGCGGCCTGTGCCCTGGCAGAAACCACCCCATTGTGCAAGCTCACTGCAAGGTTCCCCTAGGCAAACTGTGGCTCCCGAGCCACATGCAGTTCTTTGGCCCCTTGAGTGTGGCTCTTCCACAAAATACCACGGCCTGGGTGAGTCTATTTTGAAGAAGTGGCATTAGAAGAAGTTTAAGTGTAAAAAATTTGGCTCTCAAAAGAAATTTCAATCTTTGTACTGTTGATATTTGGCTCTGTTGACTAATGAGTTTGCCGACCACTGCCCCAGGCAGAACTGGAGCTGGACACCTCGCATTTCTGTTCACCGTCGCCCAGAATCGGAAGCCACCTCTTGACTGAGTTTCCTTAATCACTGACATTCCTTTTGCCAAAAGTTTCAAAGGATTTGGAGTGCGGGCGCTGAAGTAATAATTATTGCTCACTTCATTCATCACCTCATAGTTTACAAATAATCTTCAAGTTCTCGCTGTGAGATGGGGCCCAAGTCCTGGCTTTATAGTTGAAGGAACTAGACTCAGCAAGGGACAGAGCCAGGCCGTGGGCCCAGACCTTCCGTCTTCCAGTCCGTGTTCCCTCCATGTTACTGATGCGTAGGGCTCTGTCTGGTGGGACCTGCTCCTGACAGAGTGCACAGCTTCTCTGTTGCCACATCACAAACCACGCTTTTGTGACTGGCTGAGCACGTTCAGCTTGCCGCAGTGTGGGTGACTTGGTAGAGGAGGCGATGGGAAGCAGAGGAACAGCCCTGGGAAGACAGTGGGAGGAAGAAAGCAGCTGACATTTCGAGGATTTTGGCAGTCTGTGGCGTAAGAATGAGAGCCTCTGCCACTTCCTCCCACTCCGGTCTGTGTCCCTTTCCTCACTCACACGGAGCACCGGAGCACCAGCAGGCTCTGGCTGCACCTCACAGCAAAGACCCCCCGCCCCACTTGTCCTTTGCATCTGTTCCTGAAGTGGCCCACCAGACTGCCCTCCCTCCACCAATACACATGCATGTGCACATACACACACACCTTTGGTAAATACTTTAGGCTTTGTGGCTTACGCTTTATCTGCTGTTGCTCACCTCCTCCCATCAAGTGTGAAGGTAGCCAAGGATGACATGCAAACAAAGGGTACAGTGAAGTTTTATCCGAAAAACAGGAGGTGGGCTGAATCTGACCGGCAGCTGTAGTGTGCTTTCTCCTGGTGTGAAGCCCTTTCTTCTTTTATTCCAGTCAGTCCTGGTTTAATGGGAGAGATGTTTATACACACTCACAGGGCCTTCCAATGAGGCTTGGCCTCCACACACTTCCTGGGAAGTGTATGTTACATATCGGATTGGTTGCCTGCTCATCTATTGCTTTAACATTCCTTGATTTTTAAAGGTGGCCATTTATCCAGTCACATGAATAAGAATTGGGCTAAGCCGCCAAAGCCGGTTTGGCTTAGTGGATAGAGCATCAGCCTGTGGACTGAAAGGTCCCAGGTTTGATTCCGGTCAAGGGCATGTACCTTGGTTGCGGGCACATCCCCAGTGGGGGGCGTGCAGAGGGCGGCTGATCGATGTCTCTCATCAATGTTTCTAGCTTTCTATCCCTCTCCCTTCCTCTCTGTAAAAAAATCAATAAAATATATATATTAAAAAAAAAAAGAATTGGGCTAAGCCAATCACAGCTGCTCCATTTGCTTTTGCCAGCTACTGGGTACTGGGAATTCTGGGAGAGGTGCTTTTTTTTTTTTTTAAATATATATATAAAACATGGGAGGCACCAAAATCAAGTCTTTGGCCGTCTAACTGGCCCTTTTTACTGCTTTGTGACCAGCCTGGGAATGACAGTGGCAGAGCCACAGTGCCATGACCACTGAACCACTCACCAGCCTCAATGAGGAAGGTGCTGTGGGCCGGCTGAGGGAGGGGGCACGAGCCAGCTGCTAGGATGTGGCTCCTTTGGACTGCTTTTCTCGGACCTCTGGGAGGCCTGGCAGTCATGCCACCCTGCCCTGGCCAGCTTTGTTCTTTATTGCTGAGGGCCTGGTTCTGGGACTTGTGCTGCCTGCCCTGTCCCCTCTGCCCTCTCACCCAGGATGTGCCTGCCAGCTCTGTGTCCTGGGCTTCAGTTGTTGGGAGCCTGTTTACGCAGAGAACCCTCAAAACTGTGGCAGCGCCTCTCTCTCCTTCCAGCCTGTCGCTGTCCCTTGTGCTTGACTTATCTCTGTCTCAGTTCTGTCCGTCCTGCCCTGTGAGGTCCGCAGGGGCAGCACCAGCCTGGGTTCCCTGTGCCGAGTGCCTGCGGGGCTTCATGTTGTTTCCTGGCCACAGGGAAAGCCTTCAGATGGCCGTGGGACCATTCCTCCACCTCCTGGAGCGCAACCTGCTGACCGCCGTGGACCCTGCCACGCCGCCTGGCAGCCACAGGTACGCACCACAGCTCAGCTCTGCCGCTCAGGGCACTGGGGCACCTGGGCCTTAGGGGGCAAGAACCAGGCTGTCAGAGGCTGAAGGTGGATATTTAAGAGGCCACAAGTCCCAAAGACGTTCACATTTTTCCTTTCTTCTCGCTATACCCATCCTGTCATGTTTTGAAATTTTAATTTTAGCTAAAGAACCCTAAATTAATTGTTCTACTCTTTTACTAATTGAACATGTGTCAGAATCGCTAATTATGATATCACTGATTTGATACTATAAGAGCCCAAAACAAAGATAATTGGTTATTGATTGTTTAGTTAGAGTACTGTCATTGAGGATGGGAGGGTATGATACCATTTGGGTTAAAATGTTGCAAGTGGCTCATGAACCTCCACCACTGCGTGTGCAGGGGGGGCCAGGAAGGCACCACACTGTGGAATATTGAGTGTCCTGTGCACTTGCTAAGCCAAGTGTGGTCTGCGGGTGGCAGTTTTGCCATCATCTGGGTTTCTTAGCTTCTTGGACCCAGCCTTACCTACTGAATCAGAATCTGCGTTTTTAAAGGATCCCAAGGGAAAGGCAGGGACAGTGAGTTCAAGCAGGAACTCAGGAACGTGGGCCAAGATTTATAATAGCAAGTTGTGGGTCTGCCCCTTCCTGTCCATCACAGTCCCCATGGCGGCCAGACACTTCCTGCAGCCTTTGCCACTTTGCCCTGGGCCTTGTGACTGCAGTCTCCTGCAGGACCCAGTGCTGGTCCTCTAGTTTGGGGTCCACAAATAAAATCCTTGATCTTATTTAAGGGTCAGACAGATGTGGCTTGAAATCTCACCTTTATTACTCATCAGCCATTAGAGAATGTGCTGAAGGCCAAGCAGGTGCATTAGTGTCCTTTGAAATGAACTTAGTTCCCCCAAATGCAAGCTTCCCCAACTAGAAGTCTTGCTCTCCTACACTCATCACACGGATGAGGAAGAGGAACACTGGCATAGGCAGCCTGGCTCCCGAGAGAGGAGAGGAAGGCCCCAGGCACACATGCTCCGTGTTGTCTCTGAAACTCACCGGGGAGGAGCAGGTGGGTGGGCGTGGAGCCCAAGGCAGGAGGAAGCCAGAGAGCCACCCCAGCGGGGCGCCTGCTTCATGGAGGCAGCAGTGGGAGCAAGGCTCCTCCCACCCTCCACTTCAGAGGGGTTCTGAGCCCGGCTCCCTGATTTGCGGACGCCCCTGCTTTCGGAGGCCAATGTTCCTGCAAGAGAAGGCAGACGTCCAGGTCCAAGAAAAGACGTGGGAACTGTTTCCTCATTGCAGAAAGCTGTACCTCTACGCGGCTCACGATGTGACCCTCCTGCCTCTCCTCCTGGCCCTGGGGATTTTTGACCACAAATGGCCACCGTTTGCTGCTGACCTGACCATGGAGCTCTACCAACACCGGGAGTCGCAGGAGTGGTTTGTGCAGCTCTATTACCACGGGGAGGTAAGACGCCCGAGGTGGAGTGGGGATGGCTGGGCTCCTTCCCCTGCCCGGGCCACCTGGTTCCAGCACCAGGCCTCCCTCCTCGGGCCCAGTGGAACCGCACCGGTACATCAGCTTTCTGCGTCATGCCAGGCCACTGGTGGCTGTGGCCCGGGACGGGCAGATGTGGCCTGTAGGGCAACAGTCGCCAACCGGTGGTCCACAGGCCACCGGTGGTTTGTGAGGTCCGAAAGGTTGGCGACCGCTGCTGTGGAGGGAGGCTGGAGCATGGGCCTCACCCCAGTCCTGTGACAGACCTTCCGGGAACAGGGCACCCACCTCTTCCCAGCGTGCCTGCCGGGATGTGGAATCCTTCCCGAGAGCTTGTTTTGAAAGTTAGTGATGGCGTCTGGGAGGGTCGTGCTGCCAGCGTGCTCGCTCCGGGCCTCGGCTGCCTCTGCCGGTGGCTGTGGGGGCAGAGGCTGGAGTAGCCCAGGGACGAGACCTGAGCCGCTCCTCCCTCCGGCCTCACTTGCCGTGTCTTCCCAGTGAGTCCCGCACACGGTTGTTGCGTGACTTTTACGAGCAGGCCAGTGCTGTCACTCGGAGGCTGGCGGAGGAGCCGTCTGCCCTCTGCCATGTGCGCGCGTGCAGACCTCCGGGCACGGCCTGGCCTTGCTGAGCGCCTCTCTCCCACAGGAGCAGGTGCCACGAGGCTGCCCTGACCAGCTCTGTCCACTGGACAAGTTCTTGAACACCTTGTCAGTTTACATCTTAAGCCCAGAAAAATACCACACACTCTGCTCTCCAGCCCAGATGACGGAACTTGGAAACCGAAAGTGACTGCTTATCCAAGCGGATGTGTTGATTTTAAAATAAAATGCTCTACACAGTGCCTGTCTGTTGTGTTTGGAAAAGGCAGGAGCAAGAGCGAATCTGCTTTGCCGTGGCTGGTGTCGCTCAGTGGTTGGAGCATTTCCCACACCCTGAAGGGTCATGGGTTTGATTCTCCATCAAGCACGTGTATCTCAGTTTCGGGTTCACTCCCCACTCCCAATTGGGTGGTGTGCAGGAGGCAACCAATTGACATGTCTTTCTCACATCGATGTTTCTCTTTCTTCCTTCCCTACTCCCTCCTTCCCTTGCACTCTCTCTGAAAAGTAATGGGAAAAATATCCTCAGATAAGGATTTAAAAAAAAGGGGAGGGGGGAGAGTTAATGTGCTTTAGTGTAGGGTAAGGGTATTTCCTTCCTGTAGGTGAAATCAAGGCCACTTCTTGAAAGGAGAAGCAGTGAGACCCAGGGACATTTCCTAGGCTGTGGCCCGATTCCCCTGTCCACAAGCATCTGCCTGTGGCCTAGGCCGGGACAGCGTGACTCCGTAGAAGTTCATGGCTTTGAACTTCAGTTCTTTTTTCTTGTCTCCATTCCACAAACCTCCATTGAGCACCTCCTGCAAAGTGGTCACTATAAAGGCGAGAAGTTTCCATCTTCAGGTTGTGTCAGCCCAGGGGCCAGGGCAGGTAAATACATCCGCATAGTGTGTTTCAGTCTGTGATGAGGTATATCGGGAGCTGTTTGGCTTCAAAGAAAAACCCCTGGCCCAGTGTCAGAGAAGGG
Source organism: Lasiurus borealis (assembly GCA_004026805.1). Classification (NCBI taxonomy): domain Eukaryota; kingdom Metazoa; phylum Chordata; class Mammalia; order Chiroptera; family Vespertilionidae; genus Lasiurus; species Lasiurus borealis. The sequence continues at coordinate 13,260 of PVJN01035229.1, forward strand.
GGAGTGGGCGCTTATAGGGGAGCAAGGAGGAAAGGCTGTATAGGTAAAAGGTTAGCTGAAGGTCGGGCACTGCGGGACAGGAAGATGGAGCCAAGCTCCGGACACCGCACAGGGGATGCTGGGAGGCGTGGTTTCTGGTGCTGATGCTCCCCAGCAAGGATCAGGGCTCCACAGTGGAGGCTGTGTTCACTCAACATAGAGCTCCACACAACCCAGCGCCCAAGGATACCCTTCAGTCCCCCTGTTCCCTTATCCATTTCCTCATTCTTCCTCAGAATCTGTTTCAAACAGCCAATCCCTTTACAACACAAAGCCTCTCCACTCCCACCCACCTTAATATTGACACTCTCAAGACTACTCAGCTCAGGTTTCTCTTCTGAGCTGCAGACACTCCTGTCCACTTGATGTACCAAAGACGCTAAATTTCCCATGTCAGAATCAAACCTTCCTCTCCTACTACACCTGCTTCACAGGCTTCCCTTTCGAATGAACATCCCCTCCACCATCCACTCAGTTGCTAAACCAAAAGTCTATCTTTGTCCCCTTACTCTCATGGTTTTCTCTGTTTTAATCAGTTCAGGTCTGTCCTACCTGGTTTATTTTCGTGACTCTGTTCCCATCTCTTTGTCCTTGATCTTGCATATCCCCACCCCATCCTCACTCTGATAATAACTATGAGAAAGTAAAAGCAATCAGAAGAGAGATGGAGTCACCCCACCACGACCACCACCAAGTCTGCTAACCCATGTGTGTTGGTGGCCAAAGGCCTTCCTATTACTAAGAATGAACCATCCCTCCTACCCAAGGCCAACCCTCCAGCTTTGCAGTGACTCCTCCACTTCTGAGTGTTGACTTCCTGTCAGTGATTGCAAGTAGCATACAGATATGCTGTACAGTTTCCTGTTAAATTTTTCCCACATCTTGAAACTGTGCTGTTTTTTTCTCTCCCCTTTACAACAAAACTTCTCAAAGGAGTTCTTCCTACTTGCCACCTCTGAGTCATCTTGAACCAATTGTGATTAGGTGCCCACTCCCTCCACATCCATGCAAACGGCTCTTGTCAAAATCATCAGTGACCTCTGAGAGCTCAGTCCAGTGGCCACTGTCCCATCTTCTTTCTCAGGATCTCAGCAGCAGCCTTAGAATAGTTTGTCATTTGGCTACCATGACAGATACTCCTTGGTGTTCATCCAGCTTCTCAGCATCTCAGATTTTTGCTGAGTCTACCTTTCTGTAATTTCTAATAGTTGGGCTATCTCAGGGCTCAGTCCTTTCTCCTATACTCATCCTCAGTGACCTCATTTATACAAGTCCCCTAAATGTATATCTTAAATCTGAACCTTTCCCCTGAATTCTCATTTCCAGTGGGGTACTCACAGCACCACATGGATATGTAAGATATTTAATATGTATTAAACTTCCCCATGTCCACAATCAACTCCGAATTCTCACACTTCCTCAAATGTAACCTCTCCCACCAGCGTCCTCATCTAGGCAGATGGCACCACTGTTTACCAGGTGGCTTGGAATTTTCCTTCATTCCTCTTTCTCTTACATGGAATCCACCAGTAAGTCCTGTTGGATCTCTTCAAACTGTATCCAGAATTGACCACTTCTCAAGGCTTCCCTCGCTGCTGTCTAGTCCCAGCATTGTCTCTCACCTGGATTTATTGCAAAGTTCTTTTTCTGCCCTCTCCCTCTCCCCCATTTTATTCTCAACATGGGCATTGCTTTTAAAACACAGGTCAGATCACATCAGTCTTCTGTTTAAATCTCTCTCCTGGCTTCCCGTGTCCAGAAACAGTCATCACGGGTTTCACGTCCCAGGACACCCTTGCCTCTCTTCTCCCTGCACTCCAGCTACCCTCGCCTTCTCCTCTTATATGTCATGGAACCCCCAGTCCTATCCTTACTGAGATCGTTGCCTAAGCTGTTTCCTTTCCCTGCAATGTGCTCCTAGACATTTGTATGGTTGGCTCTCTCCCTTCACTCAGATCTCAAATCAGAGGCCCTCCCGTATAATCCTATATAAAATATTCCAGACTCTTTCCTGCCCTCTGTCTCCAGGCTTCTGTCCTCTTGTTATGGGTTGAATCATGTCCCCTCAAAATTCTTATGTGGAAGTCCCAACCCGCAGTATCTCAGATGTGACTGGATATAGGCTTTGAAAGAGGTAATTAAGATAAAAAGAGGTCATAGAGGCGGACCCTCATCCAATCTGATTGGTGTCTTATAAGAAGAGGTTAGGCACAGAGGGAAGACCAGGTGGAGGCAGGAGAAATGGCCATCTGCAAGCCCAGGAGAAAGAAAGATTCAGAAGAAACCCAACCCTGCTGCACGTGCTTCTGGACTTCTGGCCTCCAGAACTGTACGGGAATGCATTTCTGCTGTTTAAGCCACTTGGTCTGTGGTATTTTGCGATGGCTGCCCTGTCCTCTTACAAACCCAGACACCTGTCCTCTTCGCCACCATGGTCTTACCAGTGCTTGATATTACACATAGCTGGCTTATTTGTTTATCTCCGACTAGGCTGTGAGCTCAATGAAGACCGACTTTACCTTTCACCGATGTGTCCCCACATCAAGAATAGTTCCTGGTTCTGGCCAGTGTGGCTCAGTTGGTTGAGCATCTTCCTGTGCACCTAAAAGTCGCTAGTTCAATTCCCAGTCAGGGCACATGCCCAGGTAGTGGGTTCAATGGAAGGCAACCAATTGATGAATCTCATGTCAATGTTTCCTTCTCCCACTCCCGTCCTCTCTCTTTAAAATCAATAAAAACATTGTTAAAAATCTCGTTCTTTAAGGAGTATCTAAAATTGCTAAGCCCATCATGTGATTTACAGAGGTAAAAAAGAACAGTTTGTGGTGCGTGCAAGTGCTCGAACATTTGTTGAATGAACGGACCTAGCCCTCGGCACTACTCCTCCAGGTTAGTGACTCCCTAACAGGTAGCCCCCTTCCTTGCCTTCTGTCACTCTTTGAGACCTACTTCCTGCTTATTTTTCCAGCTCATCCTCACACCCTCACTCATCCCCTTTGGCCAGACTGAACTATTTTAAGAAAAATCTGGCCTCTCACATGCTGATCCCTGACCCTGACCACTAACGCACTCCCTTTGCCCTTTAAGTCCTGCTCATCTTGATGCCTCCCTGTTTGTTTGATTCTTAGGAGGGTGGGGGTCTATCTGTCTTGCCTGCTACTGTTTTGGAGCCAATACAGACTTCGCACACAATGGACTCAGCCAACATTTATGGAATGGCTTCTGAACTTTTCTACCAGGTGGCTCTGTGCACTCGCTCCCACTCGCCAGCAGGGGGCAGCGTGGAGTAAAAGAATCAGGCTCCGTGGGGCTCAAATTCTGACTTTAGACTGTTGCTCTGTGACCTAGACAGGTGGTTCTGAGCCTGTTTCCCTCGTGTAAATGGAGGTTCTCGCACCTGCTAATTAGGGTGGTTGTGAGGCCTGAGTCAGTCTTGGGGCTTTCAGGTGTTGATATTACACATAGGTGACTTATTGCCCGTAGATGTGTAGCCGGGTCAGGTCTCCCAGCTGCTGTGGAGCCCGCGAGGCTGACCTCTGGGGCAGCAGCGCCCCCTCTTTGTGCCCTCACTGAGGGGTGGCCCCCTATGTGGAAACCCGGCTCTGCCACTCACCGGCTGTGTGACTGGGTGTCACGTACCCTCTCTGAGCTTCTCTTTTCCCTCCCATAAACGAGGATGCTGGTTTTGCCTGCTTGACATTTTGTCCTGAGATAAACGTGGGAAGCACTCCGGAAACTCAGAAATGCCCTGGCCTTGACTCTATCTCCTCATGCTTTCCATGAGTGCCACGACGATGAAATTAATTCCAGAGGGCGGCACCGTGGGTGGCAAAGGCTTTCCAGGAGAGTTGAGTGTTCTCCCTGGCATCGCAGGCTTGCTGGGAGGGTGGCATCATCAGGATTCACCTGAAGGACCTTCCCGAGGACCTGCTCGTGGAGCTCTGCCCGGTGCTCACGCCCTGCCCTTCATCAGTTCCATGTAGCAGGCTTCACTGTGAAGGGCCCACCTGAGAGAGAGGGAGAGTCCTATCCCGCCCCGCCCGTCCTGGCACCAGGACCTGGCATGCACCCTACGTGTCTGTTGTAAGGAACTCGGATCTTTGCAAGTCGTACATGGCACCCCTTCTCCTCAGCTGGGATGCTCTGGGCACCGCCCATCACCTGCAAAGGAGGTTGGGAGAGTTAGGAGCAACTGTTCTGCTTACTCTGTGCCAGGGAAGTGTCATTCTTCAGCTTCGGGGCCAGCACTGCAGTCCACTGTGTCCCCGGGGGCCACTAGGGAAGCATGTGTCCCTTTGGCTGGCTGGGAGTTGGCTGAGGAGAGGGCTGTGTGCTCTGTCCAGACCCTGGTGGCCATGGGGACTGGCCGGGCAGTTCCAACCCTCCTGCCCACCCTGCCAGCCTCTGGGAACAGGTCCTGCTCACAGGTGGGTGGAGGGGGCTGAAAAACACCCGTGAAAAGCTGGTCTTCCCAGACCCCCTTTCTCCTGCCTGGCTTTTGGAATGCACAGTTCTCTGATGGGGTGGGGGGCGTAGCATGGCCCACAATCTCAATTTTTGAAGTAAAGATCCAAACTAATGTCTGAGAGCTTGAGAGAGAACTGGTTTTGGAATCATGAGCTGTCAGTTCCAGTCCTATCCCTGTGTGACTTTATGAAGGTGTTCACTTCCTGCTCACAAGCCTGCTATCCTCTTGTAAAATGGGACTCTCACATGGTGCTCCCTGCCAGAGTCATCCCGTTCACAGGCGAGGTAGGTGTAGCAAAGTGCTGCGCACACAGGGGTTGCTCACACACTGTCAGAGAGGCCTCTGCGGCTCCTGTGTGCTCCGAGGCATCTGGGCCTTGGTCCCTGTCCTGGACGGTGGCTGTCAGGAGGGAGGTCCTGGTATTGTTTCAGGGGTGCTTACCCCACTTGTGGGAAGAGCCAGGGGTTTGAATCCCAGCGTCACCACTGTCCTGGGCCCTGCGACCTTGGCAGTTCACCTACCATGGAGGTCTCTCCATCTGTGCATGAGCAGGGGGTGTTCTCTGCGGGCCCCTCGGCAGGCCTGGAACGTGGTAGCTGCTCAAACACAGACTCAATCTGCATCTTCATGTATGTGGGGCTCACACTCAGAATAAGTGGCTCACTGTCTCCCCAGGAGTTCGAGTGGCTCCTTTTGGTGCAAATTTTTTATTCATTTACTGATTTTACAGAGGGGTGAGGAGAGAGAAGCATCAATTTGTTGTTCTACTCATTCATGCATTCATTGGTTGATTGCTGTATGTGCCCTGTGCCTTGACCTGGGATGGAACCCACAACCTAGGTGTATTGGGGCGATGCTCTAACCAACTCCCACCTAGCCAGGGTGCAGATTTTTAGAAAAGGCAAGTATGTGCTTTGGAATCAAAGGCCCGGCCAGGGAAGGTGTTTGGGAAGGGGGGGGGGGGCAGCCAGGTAGCGGCTGTTTATATTGGTTGGAAAGCAGGACATTTTAAAAAATATATATTTCTTTATTGATTTCAGAGAGGAAAGAAGAGGGATAGAGAGATAGAACCATCAAGGATAAGAGAGAATCATTGATTGGCTGCCTCCTGCTCACCCCTTCTGGGGATGGAGCCCACAACTTGGGCATATGCCCTTGGCCAGAATGGAACCCAGGACCCTTCAGTCTGCAGGCCGAAGCTCTATCCACTGAGCCAAACCAGCCAGGACAAGGAAAGCAGGTCATTTGCCGCCCAGACAGGCTTTCCCAGAGGCCCGTCTGGGGTCCAGAGAGATGGAGAGTCTCAGAGGTAAAGGGAAGAGCGGAGGGAATGGCCCGCACTGGGTCACTGCAAAGGGGCGTATTCATCAGAGTTAATTGGGAAGGAACTAGAGTGTGAAATGGCTTTCAGCTTTCGACTGGGCCTCTCGTGGCCTTAGAAACCTGCTCAGTGCTTGGGGCCAAGGCTCGCCTGGGAGCCACCTCCAGAGGGCGGTGGGGGGTGGGGGAGGAGGGGGAGGCCTGCAGACCACAGACCAGCGAGCTGGGGGAACCCAGGTGTAATTAAGAGGGCGGCTGCATTGCACGTGGGGAAGTAGGACCTGATGGGGTCAAACCATCAGGCTTCTGGGAGGTGAGGGGCGTCCCTGGCGCTGTTAGCAACTAACGCCAGAGTGAGAGGCCTCCTGGCCTCGTGGAGAGGAGGAGGGAGGGTTGGGGAGGGGCGGAGTGGTTCTCCCTAGACTGAGTGTCCCTAAATGCTTTTTTTCTCCATGGCACGGTCCTCGGGGGACGTGACAGGCAGCACTGGGGAAACCCTCAGGAACTCGGGGTCTGAGGGGCTGGGAGATGGAATGAGATGGGTTCTGCGGGTGCCCCTGCGGGTGGCCACGGGAGGCATGCACTGAGCGCGAGGGCATCCTGCGATGGCTGGGAGATCAGGAGAGGACACCATTCGTGGAACATTCGTGGGCAAGATGGTTCTGTGCAGGCTGGATTCTGAGCTGGTTAGGCTTGCTCACAGCTTTGAATTCCTGAAGCCCCGGGGCCAGTGCTCCTGGTGCCTGAGGCCCTGAGCTAGGCCCCTGCCCACCTCTGCGCGCAGCCCTCTCACTGCTGCTGGCTCTCCTCTTGACCGCAAGGTGTTGGCTCCTGCCTGTCACTCACCCCAGCTTGAATGCGACTCTGCCTCAGGAGACCCCCCTCTATGTGTTTATGTGCGTGTCTGATTCTTGTTTGTTTGGTTCAAACACGAATTCTGAAGTCAGGTTTCCGAGGCCGAGGTTGCACCCTCCAGGATCTGTGTGATTTTGACCCCTCTGTGCCTCCGCACACTTAATCTGTAAGATGGGAATAGGGATAGCCTTTGCCTCAGGTTTTGGTAAAGATGTTGCCCTGGCTGGTGTAGAATATCAGCCTATGCACTGAAGGGTCAAGGGTTGGATTCCTGATCAAGGGCATGTACCTGGGTTATGGGTTCCTTCCCCACCCCCGATTGGTGAAGGTGTGTGTTGGAGGCAACCAGTGAATGTCTCTCTCTCATTGATGTTTCTCACTCCACCTCTCTCCCTCCCCTCCACTCTCTCTGAAAAGCAATAGAAAAAATATCCTCAGGTGAGTATTAACCAAAAAAAAAAAAAAAAAGAATAAACATGTAAAGTACTTAGGACAATGCCTGGCACAGAGCATGCTCCATAAATGTCAGCTGTTCTTACTATTATTATCTTACTGTCCTCATCTTCCCCACTGCAATCAGCAGGAACCTGTCTGTTTTGTTCACTGCTGTATGCTTCCCCAGCTAATGGATCACAACCAGGCACACAGTAGGGCCTCATCACATTTCCTGAGGGAATTTGGGGGATTAATAAAGTAATTCAACGGTCATTTGTTCTTTGGGGAGGGGTTTCGTGTTATGGGTAGTTTTCTGCCCTCCTTTTCAATGGTTTGCCTAAAAATACTCGAGATACGAGTGCCCTAACATACGAGATTTTTGAGTACGAGCAACATTTGAGATAGGAGTAATCTCGTGGATTGGCCGGCTGCACACGACTCACCAGTTTACCGCAACTCGAGTTTCTCATAGTTTCCCACGCCTCAGTCAGTGTGCTTATTTACCTCGTTGTCGAAGCATCTTTTGTGCATTTACATACTTTATCACATTTCTTTTTATAACCATGGATCCGAAGAAAGCGAGTGGAAAGGTCAGTGCTCAGAAGAGGATGATGTCTATTGAATTAAAGCGTGAAATCATAGAAAAATATGAGCAAGGTGTGTGAGTGGCTGACTTGGTGAGGCAGTACAGGCATAGTACTTCAACGATAAGCACTGTGCTTAAACAGAAGGAGTCGATAAAGGGTATAATGCTAGCTAAGGGCATTACAATAATTTCTAAGCTCTGTAGCTCTCTCTAAGAAAAGATGGAGAATCTACTGATGGTGTGGGTGATGGAGAAGCAGCTTAAAGGAGATACATTAACACAGGGCATCATATGCGAGAAGTCGCGAGCAATTTACAGTGATTTGCTGGAGCAGATCTCAAGCACTTCCACAGATGAAGCATCGAAAGACTCATTTAAAGCCAGTAGAGGCTGGTTTGATAACTTCAGGAAAAGGTCCGGCATTCACTCCATCGTCAGGCATGGTGAGGCAGCAAGTTCGGATGTGAAGGCAGCTGAGGATCACCTCAAAACTTTTTCCAAACTGATAGAAGTCAAAGGATATATACCCCAGCATGTCTTCAACTGTGACGAGACAGGGCTTTTCTGGAAGAAGATGCGGAATAGGACTTTTATAACAGCAGAGGAGAAGGCAATGCCAGGCCACAAACCCATGAAGGTTAGGCTAACTCTCGCACTGTGCACCAATGCGAGTGGCGACTGCAAGATCAAGCCTCTGCTTGTATACCATTCAGAAAACCTCAGTCTTTAAGTCACATAAGATTTTAAAAGATAAACTGCAAGTTATGTGGAGGGCAAACCCGAAGGCATGGGTCACCAGGCAGTTCTTTGTGGAATGGGTAAACCTGGATTTCGGCCTTTCTGTTAAGAAATATTTACAGGAAAACAACTTAACCATGCAAGCCCTCCTCGTCCTCGACAATGCTCCTGCTCACCCACCAAACCTCGAAGATGAACTCTTCGAAGAGTTCAAGTTTATAAAGGTTGTCTACCTAACTCCCAACGCCACTCCTATCCTGCAGTCAATGGATCAGGAGGTGATTTCTAATTTTAAAAAGCTGTATATCAAGCACCTGTTCCGGTGCTGCTTTGAGGTGACAGAGAACACAAACCTCACCCTTCGAGAGTTCTGGAAGAACCACTTTAACATCGTGATATGCCTCAGAATTATTGATCAGGCCTGGCTGGGTGTTACAACGAGGACTTTGACCTCTGCATGGAAGAAGCTGTGGCCTGAGGCCGTAGCCGAAAGGACCTTCGAAGGATTCGAACCCGAGGTGCCAGTGGAGGAGGA